>JAOEHX010061131.1:33096-47842 GCA_025448015.1 Bolborhynchus lineola
GCGTTGTGCATTTAGATACACACCATGATATTTGAGTTAGATGCCGCATTTCATCTGTGTTTTGCACTAAAAATCGTCTTATAGATACAAATGTATGGCTGTATGCTTGTATCCTGATACTAGAAGTCAATGAGGAACAAAGACCATTGTTGAATATGGTATTATCGGCCTCATCTCCTTTAGTTTTGGGGTTAGTATAGCTGCTTTGAGGCATCAGAAGAAAGCACAGCAATGTTTTTTAAAATCAGTCTGAATGCATACATGGTCAGAGTGCTTTTAGGTGGCACTTCAGCACATAAGAGTTGATTTGATTTTCTTTGATTTAGCCGTTCGAGTCACAAAACAGGTTAAACACAAATGTAATAATTTTACTGTGTATCCACTAGATGGTAGCCTATCCTTACCCTTTCCATTTACCATTTACATCAAGACATTTTATATGATGACCAATGATCCGTCTCAAGAAATCTCATTGTGTACGTTTCCACTGTCGAAGTGATACTTGTCCAGTGGATCCAAGCATACAAACAGGGAAGTGCATCTCATAAAAATTCCACCTTGTCAGAAATGCATTTGTCCACTGTCCCAGTTAAGATCTGATGGAGATTTTAGTGATCCTTAGGAAATATCCAAGCAGTATAACCTCCCTAATCCGGCCATCTGCAGTTACATTCTTGCCATTATTTCAACTTGAGAACAGTCATTTACATTGGCCAGCTCGGTGGTTTTCTGCTTATGCTGGTACCTATAATCACGTTATTTCTCATTTAAAACAGCTTTTCTAGAGCATGATTAGCCTCTATAAAGGTCACATTCTGTACAGAGTCTAAGAGGTTTACTGCATAACGTTTTAAAAGAGATAATCAATAGTGGGTCAATGTATAAGTCTTCCTTTGAGCCTTTCTGAAAAATATCTGGATAGTCATGAATTTTTGTGTCTCTTAAGCAAAATGCACGTCTTTGTTCTATTTTTCACAATACAAATAAGAAAAGAGAAAAAGAAAGGGAGAAAAATACGTTAGCAAGAACCATTGTTCCTCTTCACAATGGTATCTAGATACCAACAAAGAGAAATATAATTACCAAGGACTTTAAAGGAGAATTGAAAACAACACAGATTACAGTATTTTGTGCTGTGTGTGGCATACCTTGGTTGAAATGAAAGCATGCCGTACAGCATCTTTTCTCCTGTGCATGCCCTAATCTCTGTTCTCGCAGTGCTGCCAGGTAGGACGTCGCAGAGAGCAGCAAGTGTTTGACAGACCTTTCACTTTAATGACGTTATATCAACATGCCACAAAATGTCAAAGCTACCTCTGATTAGCTGCACAAGCATCTTCTATTCATATACATATATATATATATATATAAAAATATTTTCCCAGCAATTCCACTCCAAGCTGGTTCCACCAGCCCCTGTGAGGGAATGCAGATGTGTCTGAAGATCAAGGCTCTCCAAGGCAGTTGATAGGTCTCAAATACTGATGTTGAAGGTATTCAGGTGAAAACCTGGGACAGAACACATCTCAGAGAGCCAGCATGATCCTTGACTTCTGTCCAACACAGGGAGGTGACCATCAACCATTACAGTGTGGCACAGATTGCAGGCTATTCTTAGCCCTGAAAAAACTCTGACTGGATACAAGAATATTTATGGAGCAGTTGTGTCACAAATTTCTCTCCTAAAACTTTAAAAAAGAATTAATAAAAATTAACAGATTGTCAGGATTCCTATGTGCAGATCTGGAATTACATTTACACCCTAAATTGTTTTTACTCAGCAACTGAAAATGCTTCCCTAGTTTCTGCATCTCATTTGTATGATACACAGCAGTTAATAGAACACTTAGGAGAGTTATTAAAAATACTCATTCCATACCATCTTTGCCATTTTTATATTATACCAAGGGGAGTGAAGCTCACTAATACAACACTAAAGCCCTTCAGTGTTCTGACTACTGTACTTTTCCTGCTTGGTTCATGTAGCGTGAGTTCATACAATGCAGTCTGAATGAAAAGAAGAGAAATATAAGGAAGGGTCTCTTCTGACTTAACTTGTGCTTGGTCATTCAATCAAGATAAGGTAGAAAGGAAGCTGACCAGAAGCTGGCATGTCCTTCTATATTCATCTATAGGAAGGCAAATATGGTTAAATATTACAGATCAATGATAAGGTATTTGTTTGTTAACTGCTGCAGTGGGATTGACCTTGGCTGGCTGCTAGGTACCCACCCAGCCACTCTCTCACTCCCCCTTCTCAGCAGGACAGAGAAAGAAAATAAGATGAAAAGCTGATGCGTCAAAAATGAGGACAGGAAGATTGCCCAACAGTTACAGTCATGGGCAAACCAGACTCATCTTGGGGAACATTAATGTAATTTATTGCCAATTAATAACAGGGTAGGCCAGTGAGAAACAAAAATAAAACTAAACCCACCTTCTTTACATTGCTCTTCCCTCTACTGCCTTCTCTCCAGGCTCAGCTTCACTCCTGATTCTTCTGCATCCTCCTCTCCTCTGATCAGTGCAATGGAATAGGGGTTGTGGCCAGTTCATAACACCTCATCTCTGCCACCTCTTCCTCCTCACAGTCTTAACCTGCTTCAGCTCTTCAGCTTGTGCTCCCTCTCACAGGATACAATCCTTCATTAACTCCTCCAGTGTGAGTGCAGGGGGTGCAGTCCCTCAGGATCTGCTCCTCTGTGGGTCTGCCATGGGCTGTAGTCCCTGCTAAGAAAATGTGTTCTATATGGGTTCTTCTGTGTGGGCCGCAGGTTCTGCCAGGAGTCTGCTCCAGCTTGGACTTTCCATAGGCTGCAGCCTCCTGCAGGGCATGTTTGCCCCTCCAGCATGGGGTCCTCCACATACTGCAGGGTGGGTATCTGCTCCAGCATGGTCCTTCATGCACCGCAGGGGAACAGCCTGCTTTATCATTGTCTACTCAGCCAACTGCAAGGGAATCTTTACTCCAGCACCAGGAGCACCTCCTGCCACTCCTTATGAGCTTTGGTGTCTGCAGGACTGTTCCTCTCACATTCTTTTCCCTCTTCACTCCCACAGCTGTTGTGGTGTTTTTTACCCTTTCTTCAACACATTATCACAAAGGAGCCACCAGTATCACTAACAGGCTCAGCTTCGGGCAGCAGCAAGTCTATCTCGGAGCCAACTGGAACTAGCTTTGTTTCACATAGGGGAAGCTCCTAGTCTCTTCTTACAGAAGCCAACCCTGCAGCCCTCCTTCTACCAAAACCTTCCCGTGTAAACCCAATGCATTTACCTTTTCACAACACCAGTGAAACTCCACATCTTCCTACATTTAGGATACTTACAGAGTCATTCACTCTGCTGGACTAAAAAGGATCCCTAGGTGTTCTCCTTCTCCTCTGCCTGTGATGCACAGACAGGCTCCATTGCTACTGCTGGATAATTCACAGTCTGAAGGACTATCTCCTTCATTTCCTACATCCCCTGCCAGGGATATCAAAGTCCCAGAAGAGAATAAAATGGAGAAATGCAGGCAATTGCAAAATGTGCTCACCAGTTGTTAAACTTTAAGTGCTAATATCTGACACAAGAAAATGGAGGACTGTGTAGTGTGATCTCAGGCATTTTGTACTGGCACATGAAGAATGCGGCTACGCTGATGTTTAAGGAGAAGTCCCTAAGCAGCACTGTTGATCGTTTAATGAAAAGTTCTGCTCAGAATTTAATTGCCTTTGGAAGAAAAATAGGTGAACACTACCCTGATTTTTAAAGAGAGGAAAAGAAAGTAGAGATTGCGCAGTCCAACAATAAGCATCAATCATGCTTAGGGTGCAGCTATAGCATTCTGTACACCCAGTTTTTGAAAGGATATGGCAGAGAGAGGAAACAAGATGAATAGGAGCCTGATGTGGTTTCTGTATGAAAGGAACCAAAGAGAATGGGACCGTTTAGCACAGAAAGGAGATGAGTAGAAACAGGCAAACTGCTGTACTTGGAGTAGTATGCAATAAAGAAAGAAAATGAGATGCTCATAGTTATCATAGAGTACATTGAATTATTCTGAAAGGCTGGTAAAAGGAAATACCTTCCACATACCCTGCAATTAGTCTCGTTGTATCAAGATAATATCAATGTAAATCCAAAGGAGGAATGATGCCTCAGAATGCAGCTCCTGATCTGAATTTTATAGCTAGAATGAACTTGAATGTATCTGTTAAAAAGTATTAAGACTTGTCAGAGAGATAATATATTTTGCAGAAACAAGTGTACACATATGACATCTGACTTGCATGTTTATCTGCTTTCAACACAGGGGCCATAGTTTCCATTTGACATGACATCACTTATCAATGAAGTCCAAAGAGAGAACGCCATTTCAAAGGAAACCTTTGGCCTAGACAGTGGCAGTGGCTGCAGAGGTAGCTGTAAATGTTTAAGGGCTTTTTTTCCTAAGGAGGTCCTTAAGAGTAGAAGCCGTTCTCCAAATTTGTAATTTATGTAATCCAAAATAAGGTAGAAGGTTCAGCAAGGCCTAAATATCAGTGCCTGTGCAAACCCTGATAAGTAGCAGGCAGCACTGTGCAGTTCAGTGTGAACAGTGGCACCCTTGTGCTCATTACATGCTACTGATCACTCATTAGGATCACCTCAGGACCCACGTCAACATAAATTTCCACCTTGGTAAACAGAAGGCCAGTTCCTCTTCCTTGGGTGATCTTTCACCCCAGTGTTAGCATGTCAGCAGGACTGCACAAGAACAACTTTCTACCAGAGTAAATTGTGAAAGATGCTGTGTAATCAATAGTGATTTGGATTAGTAATAGCTGCAGTGGGGCAAAACCAAACCCCCATGGCAAATAAGCACCTGCTGCAATCTATGAGGCATTTAAAGTGGGCCAGGATGTTTTATTGGTGAGGCAGGTCAATCAACATGTAATTGATTTTAATTAGCACTCTGTTAAACTCTTCCCAAGCAGCCAGCTGTTAACTCCATTACCAGCAGGTGAGTTTCATAAGGAAAAGTATATGTACAGAATACTTTCCTGAAACATGAAAACTTGAAAGTAAATTGTTTCTATGCTGGTCCTTAGATGTAGAAACTATCACCAGTTGTTCATTAATATGAAGGGCAAACAATCCAGCATCACTGGTAGCTGGATCTTTAAGATAGGTTTTGATCCTTTGGGGGCTAATGATCATTAAATAACGACATATAAACCCAAACCACATTGTGCTGGATAATTTTTCTGCAACCAGACAGTTACATCCACATAACACAGTGATGTGATTATTGATTACATTACAGCCTAACTCATGTCTATTTAATTAATTTCTGTTGAAGTCTGCTGGGTAATTTGCTGAGGAATGCTCTCCAGGAAGCACTGTGGCAGCTGCTGTATGTTGACTTCAGGACTGTTGACTCTGATAGTGACCAGCAGCTGTTTCCCAGGAGACTGGGACAATGCTAGGAAATACAGGATCACTGCAGGAATTCAAGAGACCTCTCATGCCTTGGTGCAGTCTGGGTAATATTTATTTACAGGCCAAATCAAGTTGAAAATCTGCTGTTGAGGTGGCTCTGGTTTCAGCACTCATCTTCTGCCTGAAGTAGCTCCTTCTGGCCTCATATTCTCTGATTCTCTCCTTCTTCCTAGTTTTGACCATCTCACATGCTTTCCTCACTTTCTGTTCCCACTACACTCTGAGACTGCTATTCCATAAAGCACTTCGTTATATACTTTCCTGTATTACAGGTGAGAAAGTGATGCCCTAAAGTGAAGATGCCTAAGCATGTGCATGTACCTTGGCCCTATTAATCACAACAAGATTTCAGAATAAATCCACTTAAAAGCTCATGCAAGGTTTTACAGCGGCAGCTATCAGTGCCAAAACCCAGCAACTAGATCAGCCAGTCACCACCTCTCAGCTCCTGTCAGTTTTCTATACAGAAGTGTCTATGTCTTCAGTTTTAACTTCATTAAGAGCCTTGAAGGCTGCCCTCGTGCACTTTACTCTTGACAGAGCTGAGCAGGTTGGCACCAGTTTCATGCACCATCCTGGCTGTTGCTCATGGAGTAGACACTTCTGCACACTTCTCCTCTTTCTATGACTCAACACAAGAAGCATTCAAAGTGCTAGCCAGCAAGCTGGACACTACATAAAGGCCACTTAGAGAGCAGCATGGGGTGGTGAGGGCACTGTTTGCTGTGCTGCTTTTTTCAAGGTGTTTGCTGTCAGGGGGAGACAGAGGAATAATCTCTTCCTCTGCCAGAGGAAACCTGGAAGCATCCTTGGGACATCCAGGTGAAGGCACAGGGAAAGGGAAGAGGAGCTCTCATTACCTCCTGGGGAAGCAGTCTCACTTGGTGTGGAGTTATGATGTATGAAACAGGTCTCAGAGAGCGAGAGGAAATCCTAATCTTAAGGAGTGTCCCTAAAGGAGGGATGGCCCTGAATTAATGTCTTTCTCACAGCAAACACCTTGCTAGTTGAGTTTATACAAAGGTGCATCCAGTACAAAAGGGAGGGTCCACAGCAGGATGGCAAGGGACCAGATGTATGCACTCCCACTCACAGGGCACCACACTGGTGGTAAAAATCACCATTCAAATCATCTCAGGCAGCCAAGGAAATGGTACAGAGATCACCCCCAGGGGCACAAGCAGGATGCCATCTGTGCTGCACAAGAGGGAGCAGATTCTCACTGCTCTTCAGAGAGGCTCTAGAGCTCCATCGCAGGCAGCAACTGAGGATTTGGGCTCATAAGTGGGTGTGAAAATTCCCTGTAGAATGAATTAGCTTGTCTACATCAGGACACTGCCCTGACATCTCTTGATCAGAGGCTAACCCAGGGCTCCATACATAGGACTGAGGGTGATAAGGAAAAACATGCTGTCAGAGCGTGAATGCTTCTGTGCTCTCCCAGGAGGAACTTGGTTGCTTTGGGCCTTCACTGGCAGATATTTGGGTGCTACAAAGAGCTACTACAACAGGTTCTGTAGATCTGTATCTGGGCTGAGAGCTGTGTGCCTGGATCTCGAGGAGCTTCTCATGTCCTGGACACATGAAGTCTGTGGTGGAGCTGGGGTTTGTCCTGAGACTCAAGCTGGACATGTCTGAACCACTTTTCTTCCTTCTCAAGTCACTTGAAACAAAAGAAAAATGAGTTTCAGACTTGCGATTTAGTGCTCAGGCAACCCCTGAGTTGTCATAGATTTAATTAGGTACACGCCAATAGTCCACAGACTAAATTGTATCAAATATCTAGGGCTACCAAAGAAAGGCAGCTGGCATTTCTTCACAGCTTTATACACGAAGAAAATACAAAATTCCACTGAAAAAACAAACCCCAAACAACACATTTTTTTAAAGCTTTTCCCTTTCTTTAGAAGCAAAAAAATTTGTTCATTTTCATTTGCCAAGTTCATCTTCTTGTTTTTTAATGCCACCCAGTAGTGGATTATGCAGGCTTCATCCCAGGCATGCAATAATTACTCTGAGGATGAAGGATTTGCAGTCAAGGCAGTTAATCAGGAACTTTTCACATACACTCATTTTCAAATACATAAATAAATAATCTCAGAAAAAGCTAAAGTCAGTATTAGCAGCTAAATTAAACTTGCATATTTCTGAAGTTCATAGTCCTATTGCCTGAGGAAAGAGTAAGAGAGTGTGAAACACTATGAAGTGGCAAAGAAATACTGAATTGTTTGGAAAAGATGCCCTTCCCCTTCTGGTACTAGCACTTGCTGTGGCAGTGCCCAGCAGAGCTTGGCTTTGGGAAGAATGACATTAGCATGTAATTGCTACAAAGGTGACCAACCTGATACATGGACCCATGTTGTGGATTTGTTTCCCTGGATATAAAAGAGAAAAGAATCCCTTAACTGAACCAAGCTGAAGCAAAGATGCCACATGCCATGGTCCAGGCCAGCTTGGAAGAAAAGTTGAGATTAAAAAGCATGTTGTGTGAGATCCATTTTGCCGCCTTTCCTATTCACTTATCACCACCTACACAATGGCTACTTAAATACCCATGGGAATAACCACCACATAGATATTTTCCTGGCAGTTGAAGTGAAACTTTATTGATTTGACAGCATCTCAGAAAAATCAAATGCAGTTATAGAATGCAAGATTCCCCTGAAAAAAAACCCACAGTTTGAAAGGAACTCATACAAGACCATCAATAGCAACTGATACAGCAGAATACAGAGAGGCAACGTATAAAGCGGTGTAAAGCTTTTTTGGGGGAGTCAGAATATGGATGTAAGAAATGTGACAAATGTAGATTTCAAAATGCCTCCAAAGCTGATTGTGCATGGAAGTTGGCTGAAATAGTGAATGGGACCAGATTTGAAAATTTTAGGTTTTATTTCAACAAGAAGTATTTTCTGTTTTGTTCAAAAGGATGAAGGGGAATGGCACAAATATCCCCACAGAAATTTGGAAGAAAATCTGAAAATAAGTCCTGGTGGTGTCAATATAGACTTTTGTAAGTTTTGTATGAGTCTGTGCCAGGCTCAGAAAGGAAGACACCAGCACAATGGAATGGAGAAGATAGATAGCTCCTATCTGGAAGAGCTTACTCTGACCAAGTGGGTTTTGACTCAATTTTCTTTGCCGTTTGGATTAATGATGTCTATAAATGTATAATACAGTTCCACTGTTGCTACAATTATAGTAGTATCATAATTTACTATTTGATGTACAACTCTCACTTCTCTACTACTCCAAGAAATGACGCTGAGGTGGAGAAGCAGGCTGAGTCTCTCACAGATGGTTTCCTCCCTGGAGCAGGTGTGTGACTGGAAGCCAGAATCAGCTTCTTGGTCTTCTCCCAGAGCAGACAGTTTAAACAGGCTTTGTGTATGGAAATAAATAACAGGTTTAGAAAGCTGGGAGTGGATCACATGTCTTGCTTCATCTGCTTTAGCCCACATTTCTATCAGACACTACTGTCTGAAAAGCCCATGAAGAAGCTCATCAAGTGCAATCTTCCAGTCTGGTGGGGGTTTTTGACATCAGTGTTAAAGGGCTGATCTACAATCTAGTTTTGCTATAGTCCTTCTTTGTGTTTAACTTCCTCCCAGCTTTCGTTTTCTCAGCATAAGCCAGTCAAAATATCCTAGTCCTCTCTACTGTAAACAGCTCCCACACTCCTCATGCCATCATAGCATCCCTTCACAGCATGTTTTCTAGGTTAAGTTCACCCCTCTCAAACTGGGATGACCCAAACTGTATGCAAAATTCCAGTTTAAAACCATTCCACTATTTATAAGCACTTATAAATAACAGTTTACCCAAATAACTGTGTGACTGGGAACATATGACACAGCCCCACCTCACAAAGGCTTCCAAGCCACCTCTTGCACTAAAACCACACCCAATATATGGCAAGATCATTGGTGAATCATAAAGCCCTCATTTCTTGGCTTTTGAGTTTGCATTTTGGATAAGCTAATTTTTCATCAAAAAGGGGATATGAGGGTTCATTTTCTGAGAATAGATCTATTTGTTCACAATTCTAAACTCATGTTTACACTCCCTTGATCTCTTTTTAATTTAATATGCGAACAAATGACTGCTCTTTCTAGCCTTCTGAAATGATCAGGTACATATGTCATTGCATATATTGGGCGTGTGTTTGCTCAACAGGTGTGATGAAGGTGGAAAACTATCCATTATGCCCATATTTTTCAGGATGATGTTAGTTAGCCTTCAGGGCAAATTAATACCATTTCTGTTTTCAGTACTCCCAGACTGACAGCATCTCAAATGTAGTAATAACTTATAACTGATAAAAGAAACACCAGCCATCTAGTGGGTGGTCTCTAAGCAGGGAACCAGAAGACAAGCTATTCCTAGTTAGCTTGCTTGCCTCCTATATGAGTAATGATTCTTTTACCTTCCAGTTGGTTTTGTGTGTGTATGTGTATTTTCTTCTTGCCTTTCCTCCTTGGACTTTAAGGTGATTTGGGCATAGCAAGCTGCGTTAGCAAGTAATTTGTCACAACAGGTATGTGACTGTAGAGGTGTTTCAAAAGCCACACTACTCATCTCTCATTTTATGTATCACATATTATTCTATCCATTTCATTCTAGTCTAGCACCCAGATTCATTAGCAGCCATAGCACCTGTGTTTCTGGTTCAGTTTCATTCAAAAGCAATACAATTTTCTCTCTCCAAAATCATTCCCTGATGCAAAACAGGTTGTGGTAAGTAAAGGTGGTCAGGAGACTTGCTTGAAAACCATACTCATGCTCTGAGCTTTTTGTAGTGTGCACCCATATGCTTTTTCATTGTATTGTATATTGTACATTATCTCAGGCTGGAGCTTTCAAAAGCTGAAGCAATATAAATAACCCAGAAAGACAGCAAAGAGCAATACATGAACAGAAGAGAGACAGAATAAAGGTATGCTCCATACAATGAAACCATAGAGTTGCAAAATGCCAACCTTTTTAATCAGAATATGTCCATTTGGGAATGTTTGCAGTCTTGAAAGGAAATGCTGGCATTCCTGAAATTACAGTTTTCTGAGTTCTTCACTTTGTGATAATTAATTTGTTTTCCTAAGCTGGGACACAAACCCAAATATTAAAAAAACTAGCCACAGTTTCTCCTTTTCATTCAGTAACAAGTCCCTATTTTCTAAAAATATACAGACTGGACATTTTTAACATTTTCTACCAAATATTTTGTTATTTTCTATGGTAGTTTTTTATGAGCAAATAATTTTGGGCACAGCAGGACAAAAATTGGCATTTTGCATCTTGCAGCACCAAAAGCAGGCCAATAATTCAGAAGACAATGGCAAAAACTAGATCAGAAACAAGATCTTGAGGTCTCCTGTCCAGCACCAAAACCACTCTGACTACCAACGCAGAATTTGATCACTAGGAATCAAAGATCTCAGTGATGCAAGTTGCATCTACTTCCTCCTTCTTCAAATACTGCAGAAACTTGTAGAAATTTTGGAACGAAGTAGGAGAAAATTGTGCTGAAGAGAAGCTTATTCCACAGAATTAACTTAATTTACTTGAAATCCTTTGCTTTCCTTGGATTTGTTCACCTAAATGGTAACTTGTGAATCTATATTATTAAGATTGCCATTAGGTGTAGAATGCTTCTTGACAGCCACTGTCGCACAGGGTAAAGTCTGTATATAGTAAATGGAGTCTTAGCAATTGCATATCATTCCCTACCCTGGAGAACCAAAAAATGATGATTCCTGATGCACGCAGATGGCTTTTTATCTTCAGGGAAATACCAAGCAACTCTCTTTGCACCAGCCTCTGATGCTGTTAATGTTCATAATTACTATATGTTTTCATAACAGCATATTAAGTTTTTCCCTTCTTTATGAGTGCTTTCATTAACCTTTGTTTATTCTTAAAAAGAACCCAAGTTCATTTTAGTTTGCTGCCACACTTTCTTAACTTTTCTTCACGCTTGTAATTACTAATGAGTCAGTTACTTAATTTTAAGCTAAGCTTTGACAGGCTTAAGCTAAGGCCTTTTGAAGGCTAGGGAGAGATCTGCAGGTTGTAAGTTAGGTGTATTGCTTGCCAGACTCAGACACCCAGCAGCAAATAAAAGGTCCTGTATAATCAATGCATGGGCTATGGATGTCCAAAGATGATATCTGCACAAAAGGTTTTTTGTTCTCAGAATAACTAGAGAACTGTTGGTATCTAGACTAATTTGTCTATAAAAGAATATTAAAGAGTGAAAATAATCTCTCGCTTCTGAGGTATCTAGATGGAGGATGGATTTAGCTCATTGTCTTTGCACCACCAAGACTTCTCCAGCAGTATATCAGCACACCATGCACACACTTTTTGAAAGCCTCAGGAGTAATGCAAACCCAGGAGCTTACATATGAAAGCAGTAGGAACATTCAGAAAGACGATGTTTCAGCCTATCAGTCTTGATAAAGGCCCAGATGGGTAAAAATGTCAGTTTTATGTGTGTTCCAGCCACTCTCAATCAATCTATTTCTGTATGTAGGTTACTGAGTGTGTCTTCCCCAAAGCCTTGAAGGCTTTAAATCTTGTTCCTGGAGTGGTGCCATTATTTTCATGATAAAATTGATCCAGGCAGATATCAACTTTCGTTTTCCTGGTACCAGACTGGTGGGGTTGTACTTTTCAGCTCAATAGTTCTAGAAATTCACATTGCAGTGGTGATTTATTAAATTGATTCTCCTTTGCTTTATATATCACTACTGCTGCACAGGGGAGTGGGGGTTTTACCCTTTCTGCCCACATTTGGTATGATGCAACTGAATTGCTCAAAGCTGGCGGAATTTAATAATCTTTCCACAAGGTCTTATACTGAATGCAATTATTGTATTATAATTCAACCATTTAATTGTTAAATGCATTGAAAAGGATTCAGTGATGACAGGAGAAAAATAATATTTTAAGGCCTGATGTGTGGAATGATTTTGTGCTTTCTTGTTTTTTCCCACATCTAGTTCTGCCCCTTTGTTTCTTCTTGGAACTTCTGCCTCCACTCCTATAGTTTCTACTGCTATCACATACTGTATTACTCATCTGATAAGTGCTTTTTTGTCTCCTTCCTATCTTTTCCCACTTCTCTCAAAACACTCCCTATGAAAACTGTCATGGGTTCAGCAGTAGAAATTGAACCCATGACAAAAACCCACCTCTTGTTCATACTGAGCAGCCTTTGGCAACTTGTCCTGTCCTTGGGCTCTTCACCACCAGTACCTAGCCTAATCATTGTACAGTAGCATGGCTCTGGGCATTACAAGAGTGAACTACAGGAGAAAATCACTAAATGTGTTTACTGCACATGTGAAAATGGAAGCAAATTTGCAAGCAGGTACAACCTCTGCTCAAGGGAGCAGGCAGAAGGCTCAAGTACAGTGTTGTCCAGTTAGGTAGAGGATTTCATCGTGTGAGGGCTCCTTAGCGCTCAAGCAACATGCTGGGTTGGAAAAACAACAAGTCTGCTCTCAATACTATCACACATCTCAAAATCTCTGGGGATTTTCAGGCCACTGACCAGTTTTGCTTTATATCCGTAGTCTTGTTAGTCATTGAAATAACCTTTTCTGTGACATACTCTGAACTTGAGGAATTTACCCACAGATTTAAACCTTCACTGATCTGTAGGGAGTCGGTCAGTGAGTGGTGTCTGTTGCCTGCAATTCCATCCTATTTTACAGAGATTAGTTTTCAGAAAATAACTGCAAAATTAAATACATTTTAAGGTTTTGAAACTTTTCTTCAGGATTTTATAAGCACAAATGCATTCTTCCATATTTGTATGCTGGTGTCATAGCATCTCCATGCCTAAAATTAATATGTTTGTTCCAGGGAGAATAGCATTCTCCTTAAATCCCTGAGGCATAGAAAACATTTCCAGGGGATGCCTTTTGATTTCTGTAGAACCCTGCTGCTTCCATCTCTATCAGTGACACTTCTCCTGAGAATTTGCTTCTACAGAAACACAGGTGTTAATTCTCAGCAACTCTGCATGTCCAACCTGCTGTGAAAATTACTGAAACTCAGAGCTGTTCTAATTTATTCTGTGCTTCCCACTGCCTCTGAGGAGCAGCTCTCCAGCATTGTCCCATTTCTTCTCCCTGTTTCTGTCCCTGTTGTCTCTTGGACTTTACAAGGGAGATAGAAATCATAATGCTTGTATCTACCAAAAGTGGGCAGTCCATGAGTGGAACAGCTACATCCTACTGTGAAGATCCACTGCCACAAAAGCCCCTTAATATAAGCAAGTTAATACAAATGTTCCCAAAAGTATTGGAGTCTCAAGTCCATTTACTTAGGAGAAAAAATTGTTCAAGCAGCTTATGGAAGTGGGAGCAAATGTTGATGTTAAATTCTAAAAGGGCAAGATGAAAAATTTCTTTCCTTCCTGAGCAATGTTTTAGCTATTCAGCAGCCCTTTTATGCTTACCTGAAATAGGGAGGAATATTAGACTGTTATATACACTGCCCATTTCACTAGACTTGCACCGAGTTCTGTAGCTAAACTTCCCCAGCCTAAGACCATAACTTACAAAACACTGGAAAATCAAAATAAATCCAGCTTTTCTTCCCAGGCCCACAAGATGCCTTAAAGTCTAGCTACAAACCCAAACTGTCCCAAAGTTCTGAGAAGCTCAAATGTGATCACATTATTGATTCAAAGAACACTGTTTTCTCATGTAACTCGCTAAGCAGTAGGTTCTATCTAACACACAATAATTTTACTGGGAAGCTATCACACCAGGGGTGAGATAAGCATAATTTATCATACTTGAAGCAATTCCATTGACACTTGAGGCTTTTCAGGCCATTCTGGGTTACTGCTCTATGCCAATGGTTTCAACAGCCACACCTTTCCCATCCTATAGCCTAACTTTCTTTCACTACTAAGCTATTAGACTTCTTTCTCCCAGGCCTTTCTTTCATCCTATTTTCCTTCAAAATTATCTCTCCTTTCCTTTTTCTTGTCTTTCTTAACCTATTAAAAAAGAAATTGAACTAACATGACATTTATTACTGTTGTGACATGCATCTTCAATGTGGAGTGCATCTCTTCTGAATACTGTCTCTGAACAATTTTTATAGATTTATGGTAGTAGATTTATAGATTTATCATGTCCTGGGCTGCATCAAAAGGAGCGTGACCAGCAGGTCAAAGGAGGTGATCCTCCCCCTCTACTCTGCTCTGGTGAGACCTCACTTGGAGTATTGTGTGCAGTTCTGGTGTCCTCAACATAAAAAG
>JAOEHX010061131.1:62090-80709 GCA_025448015.1 Bolborhynchus lineola
ATTGTCCCTATTCTGTCTTTTATTCACTACATGCCTATAGAATCCTTTCTTGTTATCTTTCACATCCCTAGCCAATTTTAATTCTAACTGGGCTTTAGCTTTCTTAACCTGGACCCCAGCTTCCCAGGCAACATCCCTGTATTCTTGCCAGGCCACCTGTCCTTGCTTCCACCTTTCATAAGCCTCTTTCTTCCTTCAAAGTTTCCTCAGCTGCATCTTATTCAACCAAGGGGGTCTCCTGGCCCTCCTGCTGCACTTCCTTCTAGTTGAGATGCAACATTCCTGAGCATGCCCCCCTGCCCTCTAGGGCTATATCCCATGGAACCTTCCTGAGCACGTTCCTGAAGAGGCCAAAGTCCGTTCTCTTGAAGTCCAGGGCAGTGAGCTTGCTGCACGCTCTTCTCACTGTCCTGAGGATCTCAAATTTGACCATCTCACGACTATTGCAACCAAGGCTGCCCTGGAGCATCACATTTTCAACCAGCCCTTCCCTGTTGGTGAGCACGAGGTCAAGCATATCACCTCTCCTTGTCGGCTCCTATATTACTTGCAGAAGGAAGCTGTCTTTCACACAATCGAAGAACCTCCTGGATTGCTTGTGCCAGGCTGTTCCATCCCTCCAACAGATATCAGAGTGGTTGAAGTCCCCCATGAGAACAAGGTCCTGCAAGTGTGAGGCTGTTCCTATCTGTCTATAAAGCACTTCATCCACTGAGTCCTCTTGGTCAGGCAGTCTGTAACAGATCCTCACAGTAATGTTTCCCATCGCTGTTCTCCCTTTAACCCTGACCCACAAACTCTCTGTCGACTGCTCACCTGTCCTCAGACAGAGTTCCATACTCTCCAGCCTATCCCTAACATAAATACCAACTCCCCCTCCCCGCCTACCGGGCCTGTCTTTCCTAAACAGCCTGTGACCTTCCATTCCAACACACCAGTCATAGGAGCCATCCCACCATGTTTCTGTGATGCCTATGATATCATGCCCCTGTAGACATGCACACATCTCTAATTCCTCTTGTTTGTTCCCCATGCTTTGGGCATTTATATAGAGGCATCTGAGCCGAGCTCCAATTGAAGCCGGCTCATTGGCTGGAGCAGCTGGAATATCTCTACATTGCTGTGAACATCTATTGTAGGTGCTGGCAACTGACTGGGTGTGTTGGGATGGAATGATGCCCACCTCCCCCGACACATCTTGTTTAAAGCATCCTTGACCAGTCTGCAAGCCTCCTACCAAATCCACTCTTCCCTTTCTTTGTCAGACCAGTTCCACCAGCCCCCAGTAGACCTGGCCTACTAAATTGAGTCCCATGTTCAAGGTACCCAAACCCCTGACTATAGCACCACTCTTCTAACCATTTATTAACCTGGCCAATCCTCGTAGCCTTTCACGATTGCACTAACATAAGCAGTTCCACCAGAGCCAGCTAGACTAGCAGCAAAGAAAAGCATATCATGCCATAAGAATGCACAGGCTTGTCCTCAACATTTCTGCTTCAGGTACCAGCTGGAATCTCAACTATGTTCTCCAGCTCATACAAAGTTTGATGTCTGGACAAAAAGGTTTGGAAGTGAAACAGCAAATTATTTTATTTGGTGTGCCATTTTTTTTAATTGTCTTTTTTTTAGTGATCATCCAGTGATATGTCAGTAGAGCTTTTCCTCAACTTTTAAAATTATTCAGTGTTATATCTTGGTCTTTTGTTAAGAGAGCCAAGAAACATCTCAGCCATTTGTCAAGTTTCAGGAATGGGAGATCTCAAGCTGCTGAAGTGATAAATGATCACTCCCTTGCAAGGGCTTCTCTGCCTTTTCCCTAGGAAGGAAAGAGACAGCACCTATTGCTGTAGTCATCCACACAGGGTTTCTAAAGAGAAAAGAAAGAAATAAACCCAGATTCCTACAGACACTGCTTGTGATGCTGAACTTCCTTTAGAGAGAAATGGGACCTGCTGGAGACCTGGTGAGATTCAAGCTTTCATTTCCTAATGATAAGGAAAGCTTGTCCCATAATAAAGGCACGTGGCTCATGGCTTAGGAGATGTGGGCTAAATCCTACCTATGGGCAGCCTGTGCAAATAATTTGGACATTGTCTGTCTCTGTCCCTTACCTCTAATCACAGCCATGTGATTAGCTATAATCAACTACTACTCAGTGGAGAGAGCCAGTATCAGGAGAAAAGTGAATTGATGACTGATAATTAAAAAAAAAAAAAAATAAAGTTTAAATTTCCCAGCAGACAGAATACAAATATTCAGAGCAAGCACAGCATGCTTGCAGCTCCTCCTAAACAGGACAATTCCAAGAGCTCTCCAAAAAGCAGGATAATCCAAGACATGCCCCCACTGCCTGTGGGTTTAGTCTTTGCAAGAACAAAGAATTTGTTTTTCAGTTGGTGCCAGAATTTCATGCCTGAAGACATTCACCAACTTTCCATCTGAGTAAACTCCTGGATCACCAGAAGACAAAGAAAAAGGAGTGACCAGTATATCTTAATTCCTAACAAAAAGCATTTTGAGGTAGTTTAAAGTGTGCATCCTATCACAGCCAGGAGAGGAGCTTCTGAATTATTTAGTAACCTCAGGCCTTTCAAAAGGAGAAGAAACTCATTGCCCGGTTCCATGGGACTTAGATGAAGTTGTGTGGGTAGGAGTATTAGATATTTATTCACCATGGACTTTGATAAATAATGTACAGGTTCAACTGCTACTAACAAGATCTTTGAATGGTGAAATCTCTGCAGTAAGCAAATAGAAATGTTTCCTCTGTCGACTGCAAAAGTGAGGACCCAAACTCATCAAAAAGAAACCCAGGCTGCATTTTGTAAAAATCAGCCAGCTAAACAGCAAGCTTCATGGCAGTGGACAAAATATTCTGCTTCATAGTTATCATTATGGACCCAGTCTTATCTGGTATACAGTACATTTGGTAGTTTATTAATATAAGCCTGGACTACCAGATCAGAGGGGCCCTCCGTGCAGTACCATAATGCTTGTCACTCAGAGTTGTGAGAGAAATGAGGAAATTGTCTTGTTCTTACAGTGAACAAGCAAAAAGCATCTGAACCCTCCTGCTCAAAACCCAGAGAATTTTCAGTCAAACGCATAGAAGGGGAGTTCTCCACTAACACTGCTAAATGTACAGAAGCAGAATTTATGCGCATTCCTAAATAGTGTATCTTTCTCATCCTTTTTAAATAGATGGCCCAGAGGCCTTCTTTAAACTCCCTGTCCCGCTCTTCTTTTGAACTAACCCCATTTATACTTTTGCAGTTGCATGTGCACATTGTCAAGCAATAGTGACATCAAGTGGCCTGGCTCAGCTGATGACTAACATTTTTGTTTCCCCACTCATCCCAAGGGCAGATATTGATCGTCATCAATCCTTTGTGTAAACAGATCTGAAATAAATCCAGTATCAGACATTTATCCTGTTGAGGGTATTGCTCGTAAGCTTGATTTAAGTTATGTTTATATGTGAGTATAGTGTGATTTACAAGAAACCTTCCAACATTTCACTGTATGGTAGTTTAGAAGTTCTCTATCAGAAATATACCTGTATAATCATGACAGTAAGAAGATTAAGAGCCACCTTCTCCCATCTGATCTATAGCACAGGTAGACCAATGCAGCAGGAATGAGTATTATTTATTGTTTGTATTTCTTGAATGCCTAGTATCCACCAGCAGAGACCAGGGCTCTGTTGTGCTAGACACTGCAAACACATGAGGAAAAATGTTCACAGTACCAAGAGACCTTGTAGTCTCCCTGATGAGAAATGAAAAAGGCAGAAACAGTCAGCAGACGGGAGAGCACAAGACTGTGAAGAGACAAAAGCAGCATAGCAATATAGTCCTGCCCACCAGCTTCCTAAGTCACAAGAAGGAAGCATAAAACCCTTTTATGGCTACACAGCCCATAAAAATATGAAGGCAATTGTGAATGGCAAAAGCACCTCTGTTTGCTGAAGGTACGTGGTGATGGAATGAACTGCTAGAAGAGATCCATTAAATCCAAGGTCTAACCACCCCCGGGGGCCATAGCCAAACCTTCTCCTTTCCCCTAGTGGTATCATCAATGGCAGGTCCATCTCTGCTTCTCAAAAACAGCAGCTGAAATTGTGTAGCCATCCCTCAAACCTACTAGCTCTTTGAAGATTTCAGAGATGTGCTACCTGATGAGTACAAACTATTGTAAAGATACAGCTGCTTTTGAAAGGAGAATGTTTCCCTCCACACTCCTTCATCAGTGACCACGGTGGTGTATATGAAGTATACTTACCATCTTTCTGAGGTGTCCTTTTGTTTCAGCAGTAGTGACATGGCTGCAAAGCAAATTGGGGGAGGTGATATGAGCATGCCAGCTTTAACCTAGTAGTGTCAAGCGTAAGATCATGGAAGACGTGGGAGAACACACCTTAAAAGAATGAATAAGGATGGTAGAAGGAGAAAGGCGTATGGTCAGGGCTGCTTTTGCCTTCCACATTAAATGTGGTGGTCAGAGCCATACATCTGCACAGCCTCTCCAATCTAGCTGCAGCTGTCCAACCTCCAAGCTAGCCACCAGGCACATACCCAAGTCCCTGGTTGCCACAGGGTGTTGAAGCCTACACAGGGCACCTTCAGAGGTACTGGTAATAATGCTGACACTTGGCACTGATTCCTTTTCTTGTACTAAAACCACACTTTCAGTTTGTTGTACATCCACGGCACCACATGGTTCCTTTGCATCAGAACCACAATATGAGGGAGACAGATTTCCCACTAGAGTAAAGTGTAAGGGGCCAGATTGACCATGGTCTTGTCCCATGTTTCTTTCCCATTTCCTAACACTGAAATAGCCAAACTCCCCCCTATATTGAGCCCTAGTAGGGGTTTCCAAGACCCCAAGTCCAGATGAGCAAAATAATAGTGTCTCTTGGCACACAGCAACATGCTGCATACTCAGAGTGATCTGTATGGCACATGTTCAGCAAACCCAGTGCCACAGTGGGGAGGAAAGAAGCTTTTGGAGCTGGGAGGCCTAGATTACAGGCCCCACTGCCCCATGCTTTAAGACTGCCCTGGTTATTGCTGAGTACAGATGCAAGTGAAAGAGCATGTTCCTTGTTATTAGCTATTCACCATGTGTGCTCCAACATTCATTAGTCTCCTGTTCAACTAGAGTTATTCAAGTAAGGAGCAGAGACAATGCCATATGACTTATGTGAACACACACACCGTGAATAATGAGTAGTGAATAGCCAAAGTGAACCTCTCACTGTACTGAAAATGCTCTGCCCAAGCTGTTTAACAAATACTTACAAATAATATTCCCGCTGATGGAAATTTGATCTTGTTGAGGAATAACTGATGTACGCCCAGAAGAAAATGGAAAAAAAAAAAAAACAAACCACCTCACATCCCCATAATTTACTGAATTTACTCGCAGTGAATAATCTCAGTGGGCTCTACTTTCCTGCAACTATGGGAATCCTCCCTTGGATCCACAAGAGGAGGAAATACAGCTTTGTATATCTACACACAATACTTTTTTTTTTGTTGCTGTTATGGCTTTTTGCAGCTTTCTAGACAGTAGCAATACTGAAGTAATTTCCTCTGACAGCAGACTGTTAAGTGGAGGCACAGCAGAAAAACAGGACAATGTTGCAGCCAAACAGGGGCTTCATTCACCCTTTTTTTTTGAGGGGAAGGATATTCCTTCCAATATCAAGTTGCTATTGGATGCAGGGGCTATGCAAAATGAATGGAGATGCACAGATACAGACTTGTTCCGTCATTCAGGCGTGTCAGGGGATGACATTTACTCTGTCTTTCTCATGTTGGGTTGTCATGTTGTGTTGAATTCAGTACTCAACCCAGAAATGAGAGGCGGCAGGATCAGAGTGGTAAGACAGGTAACAACCAAGATTACATGAGCCAGAAATTCTCTTTTACAAAGAAAAAAATAAAACTAAATCTAGCTGTGTCTCCTGGTTATTATGCTAATAACAGGTAGGCTGGGCAGATATGCACAGGCTATGCATGAACACATTGGGTAGCAGCTTGAAAACTGCTCCAATTGGCTTAAGGGAGCTGCTGAGGAGACACTAATGTGTAAGACTTTCAAAGCAACCAAAAGCCTAACAGAGTCTGAAACGCACCTTCTGCATCGTGTTCTGCACAAAGTGCTGCGAGCCTTGACTTAAATCACAGAGAAGCAAGCTGAAAGCTAGGGGCTGTAGCCATAGCTTGATCCTAATGTAAAACTTATTCACCTCACCAGAAGAATCCAGCATAGTGCTATAAGCCAAATTTTCACATCATCTGCACTCTGGCATAACACATATCATCATCCTCAGAAAGTATATATGACCTACCGTAAACAGAAATATATAGACCCAAGATGCTGAAAACATTTGCCCTTTTCAATTGGGATCAACTTTTGTTCTTAACACATCTCTTTGGTCCATTTAATTTCATATTGCTCTGGTTTGTTTTTTTGCACAGGAGTCATGGGTAGTGCTGCAGATAGAGGGGAAAATCCCAGGGCTGTGTTAAAAAATTTCCAGATGTAAAGCAAAATGGATTAATACACTTTTCTACAAAGTGGTAAAATGAAAACACAGACGATGGACTTCCACACGGTTTGCCTCAGGCAAAGAGCATTCCATTAAAATAAACATACATTTGGTTACAGCAAATTAAATGTTCCCAAGGAGGAATAGCTTGAGGTCAAAGGTCAAGCCACTTTACTTGCACACGTGTTTTCAATCTGTTTGACCTCTGTGATCAGCAAGGCTCAGATGTACAAAGGGGAAGAAGCTTGAAAGAGATTGGGAAGAATGAAAAATACAAAGAAATGCATAAATGAAGGGCCTAACATAGCTATAAACTCCCTGTACTGAGAGAGGAAAAGTTGTGAGGAGCTTTTCTGTGATCTTTCTCTGGGTAATAAAGGACTTGGAAGATCTTGACCATATTGCAGAATAATGTGTTTTCTCACCAGCTGGGACAGAAAGAATCACTCTTAAGTTGTTGTGGCTGGGATTTGTGCTGCTCATGGTGAGTGCACTTTAAAAGATTCAAGGGAAGTGGATCATAAAGAAAAAATGTGCAAGTGAGAGACTTTCTGCTGAGCCAGTGTCCCGTTTCATGCACACTCCCTGCCGAATGTGCTCTAGAGGCTCTCCTACAGGAAGCCTTTTCTGGCAGGTTAGTGCCCAAGAAACCAGGGGGTTGGAGCAATCAGGCAGAGGACAGCACCCTGCCAGTGTGCCAGGTGATAGCTTCCAACGCAGCCTTCACCATGGCTCAAATCCACACGGGATGAGCAGTACGTGCCCTGATTCCTTTATGAGACTAACCTCACCTAAGATTTTATTCCTGCACTCCGGAGAGTTCTAAGAGGCAGAGGAAAAAGGGTGAGCTGGAGCAGGCATATGGGAGTTGTGTGTTTTGCTTCTCAGCTACCTCCCTTCATCTCCTCTCTAAAAGATATCAAGAGTCAGGATCTTCATCAGCATGTGAATGGTTCGGACACAGTATGTCCAAAGAAAATCAAGAATACTAAACAAACCTCAGTTGAAGGCTCTTCCTAAGCTTGCTAACTTCAGCATACATATAGCCCAGAGTGCTACGAACTACAGGCCCTTTTATTGCCAGCACGGGTTTATGATGCTTGCTAATGCTGCACATTCATTGCCCTGGCAGACAGCGTTGGACTGGCTTTCCCCTGTGGCTGGTGCTTGAGAGAGGAGCCTCGCAGCAGTGGCTGTTCCTTGCAGCCGAGCCTTAATCAGGTCAACAAGAATGGATTTTGCTTCACACTCCCAATGAAAGGCTGTCGCATGAGCAGACTGGAAGTCCCCAGATCCTTTGGTCAAACCAGACTGTTCCAGAGCCACATTTGGTCAGATTGCTGTTTTGAAGGCAGTCAGTTGAGCTACTTGGTATTTCACAACTGATCTGTTCCCTATGGGTTAGCAAAGCCATTGGCCACTCACCATCTATGATAGCTGTGTTGTTGCCTGTATCACTGCAGGAAAAAAAGAAAGGTGTTTTACATCTTTCACAGGTTATTACTGCGGGTTGATCCATGCAAAGTGCTGCAGCTGCAGGTTTCCTCCCTGAGGACTTACCACCCACCCCATATGTTGCAGGCACCAGTGTGACCAGTGCATCTGCTATGCAGAGCCCTGGCCTCAGCTGGGGGCTTGGGGCTCATTTGTGCACCCACCAGGGATCAGAAGGTTCAAGTGGCATTTCCACCAGGACTTTCAAAGCTCTTTCATCTTCTCAGCTGCTCTAAAGCAGCAGATAACCACAAATGCATTTTTCAAAAGGGGAGTGTGGCTGCATCTCTAATAGTTCCTGATCAAGGAAAATATCTCTGTGTTTGCCATGAATCCATGTTCTCAGTGGTCCTGAAATCCCAAAGCCAGGACCTCAGCCAGCATGAATAAGAGGACTTGAATCAATTTCAGCTATATGATATGAGTTAAAATCCACCAAAAATCTGGAAGGCAGTGTTCAGTAAGTGCACAACAATCTAATGTGCTTCAGCTGCAAAACAACCACAAACTTCTGACCAAAATTCACCCTGTGTTGAGTCAGTCCCAAAACTCACGCCCCAGAGCTTTAAGGAAGCAGGGATCCTGAAGTCAGGCTTGAATAATTTGCAAGATCAATGCTATTTACACCTTACTCGATGGCAGCAACACATCCAGAAGGGGTTTTCTACACCTCTCTTGGAGTAGCTGGGATCTGTAAGGTCAGCTTTTTTATTAACAGGTAAGTCTGTGCCATGTGAGGAACAGCAGAATTTACACTTGCCATCTGCAAAATGAATTACATGTTCCAGACATCTGCAGCTTCATAAATTATAACACAGTGTCAACAGTGCACCTGTGAGGAGATTTTAGACAACAGGAGCAAAGAAACTGCCAGTGCGCCAAGGGGATGCACACGCATAAATGCTGGGAAGGCATTTGGCTTCTACCTGCTCAGCTGGCTGAGTTTTTCGCTCCTGCATGCCCATCCACAAGCAGGTTTGCACCACCAACACCCAGAGTGCACTCTTTCATCAACCTTTTAAGGTTTAACACTCTGTAATTAGGTGCGGTGATGAAGCTCTGCTTGGCATTACTCTGCAGTCCCCCTTGAGCGTTGCTGGTGTGGGGCCACTAGGGAGAGGGAGCAGACAGCGAGGCCTGGGGTTTTGCATATGAGATTAAGGACTGAAGATCCTGCTCATTTCCCTTTTATCTGTGTGCTGTAGCACTGAAGTCTCTGCTTTTCCTGTGTTATATTCAGTGTGCAGAGTGACTCATCTGCAAGCACAAATTACCTTGCTAAAGTATTCTTAGGAGAAATAATTAGCCACCAGCACCTCCTCTCCAGCCTCCTGTATGTGCCTCCGGGGACTGGGGCGCTTGACATAAATCATTTAGTCCCGAGCCCTAGCACACACCTTTCCCAAAGGACTCCATAATTGGCAAAGTAGTTGCCAACCGGGTTTAAAGTGATTTGAAATTGTTTTCCATACAGCCTTGCTGATAGCAAAAGGTTTCCCACTTTCCTCAAGCATGAGTTACAGTAACATGATTGGATGTAACCCGTTACTCAGTTCAAGCTGTGATTCTGATACAGTATAGACAATATAAATTCCCCAGAGCTCTGTGAGGCCACCTCAATGGTCCATTTAAGTCCAATTCAATTAGGCTCACTATAGTTCTTAGGATTTCTTAGGTATGTTTGCAGCAGCCTTGGGGTTTGAATGTGAGAACAGTATTCATCCAGGAGTTTTAAATTAGGTCTCAGGTGTCATCATTCTAAATGAATTATTACAGTGGTGTGTTCATGCCATTACAGGTAAGGTTATGTTAGTATCTCCACTCAGCCATATTAATGCACCGAGGTCTGGAGCTGGGTATGTAAGGTCCTTGCCTTACAGAGACTTTTTTAACCCCTTTTCAAAATAATCAGGATGCCAGGCACCGAGCTGTATTTAAAATGCATGTAAATAAGTTGTTTACTTTCAGCTTCTGACTGTCAGCACTGTGGTTTAGGATATGCTGTTATGCCCATAGTAGTACTGACAGTGAGCTCCCCTTCACAGAGAGATGGGGAGAAAAGTGTCCTTGTCCTGCCTGTCTCACCGCCACTTTGCCTACAGCAAATAGGTGGGCAGTGGGGAAGTGCAAAGTAATGGGGAAAGGAGTGGGAGCTGCTGTCCTCATCATGTCTTCCTTTCTGTCATTGGATTTTGGAGTCTTCTGGTTTTGCTTTATTTCCCTAGCCACAGCTGGTGGGGAGGGAAACATAAAGATGTGCTTTATTTGGCTTTCCACAGCTTTTCTCCATTTGTGTCTGAGTCTGATCTCTCTCTGGTATTTAACACTCCTCTCAGTGCTTTCAGGAATGACTGTGGTGAGGGGAGGGAAGTACTTTAGCAGCCCAAATGGCCCCTCTGTATGTTGTATCTACAGATGGACACCATTTGGTTCTTCTAACAAGGCAATGCAAACGCCAGGTATGCAGATGAAGCTTACTTCAAAGAGGGAAGAAAGAAGAAGTGGAGAAGATGTTAAATTTTAAACAGGTAATTCTGGAAGCCTAACTGGCATTTGGATTGAATCCCGAGGCCAGTATTTAAAGGGCAAATGTATCACATCTTTATTGGCCTACATGGCGTAATTGTCTTATGATTTTACTCTGGTCCCATCTTGTGGCTCCAGCATAAAGTGAGACCCCTTTGGTCCATCATTGTATTAACAGGGAAAAGCACAGTCCTGCCAGGGCTAAAAAGAGAAGTGGCAGAGCATATTTCACAGGTGGAGGGCCGAGGAAGACAGTAATCAGGTGGTTTATGTAGCTTTATAGAGACTGTCAGGTCTCCTGGACCCAAGCCTCCTGAGACCCATGTAGTATTTTCTAGAAGAGCATCCTAACTCTCAGAGCCATAACCTTTTCCTATTGCTTTTGTCCTAGAAACTTCACCTAGTTTCTCTCCATTCGGGTTTGGTATGCCCTGCCCCTATGCTCCTGGGAGAAACATGCCAATATTTTACCTGTGTTATGTGGGGGAATAATCGGAAGAAAAGACTCAAAATCTCTTTCCTCTGCTATCTGTTATATCTTTGCGAGGGCAGACTGTAGCCCTAAGGTCCTTCCAAGATCAAATAAATGCCTCCAGGAAGAAAAGATCAAAGAAGAACAAAGCTTAAGAAGTCAGTAGTCTGGGTATTTCCTTCTATTAGAGTGGCCCATCATGATTCAAGCAGTCTCTTGTGTTACAGAAATTAAGGGGCAAAGCATGCTTCTCCAGAGACACAGGCCTCCAGGTGAGGGAGAGCATCCTGAGGGCACATCCAAACAGGCAGGACTCACTTCCCTTCTCTCAGCCATCTAGAAAAGAGTCAGACCTTATCCACAGGCCAAGTAGCAACATTAGTACTGATTGTTTCCAAGATTCACAGCAAGGCTTGTGAGCAGCACGCCTCTAGCACAGGCTTGGAGACCCCCATGCTTCTGATCACCTCTCTGCCTCTTCTGCCTGGTGCAGCCGAGGTCCCATTCTGGCCAAGCACAGCAACATGAGGGCTGGGAGGGCCATGGTTCCTCCAGAGGCATTCAGAGGACACACTGAGGAATGGCCCAGTTGTTTCTAGACTTGAGCTGGGATATCCCGACTGCCTCATTACGCCATGTGAATTTTTCCATGGGATTAACACTAGATGGGGATTTGAGCACTGTGCACAGATTAACAGTTTACCAAACATGTAAAGTGCTGGATGTTTTCCAGCCTTTCTCTGGTATCTCTTTCTAGTAAAGGAATTTCAGCAATTCATTTTCTTTTAGTCAGCTTCATTCTTTCAATTTTAACTTTTGTTTCCTCACTCTTTTGTGGCCTCTTACTTGCTCCTTTTAATATGCTACTATTAAAGTACAATCAAGGTCACTGAAGGGTGTCATTCATGGAACTGTTCTTTGTTTCCAGAAACCTAACGAAAGCAGATACAAATGACTTAAAGTTAGCCACATATGTAGATATCTTATTTGGTCAAGACTCCAACAAAAGGGATAGTGTTAAAAGTAAAATAAGTGTCTCCTAAGGAAGAACATTGCATCGCAACATTTTATGTTGGTGATCAGAACGTTTTTTTCTTCAGGTACAGCAAAAGCCTGCGTCTTCCTGAAGTTTTATGTAAGCAATTAGTTTGTACAAATGTATTTTCTTACCGTTTAAGGCCTTCCTTGCCCCAGGAAGCAAGCATAAACTCGGGCCGATGTATTCTTCCCTACCCATTTCCTGGCCCCCTGCAGCTCGGCCCCAGCACTCGCTGGTCCCTGAGGCGCAGCCTGAGCCACCTGGCTGGAGTCCCACTGCCCCCAGACCTCTGTGTGCAGGGAGAACTGAGTAAATGAGTGGCCACAGGGGACGGCAGAGGCGCCCTAAAGCTGCTGCTGGGGGATCCTCCCGGCTCTCTTGCCTGGACCATTGTTGGAGAGGGACATTTTATGGCATGTAGTGATAAGAAAAGGGGGAATGGCTTTGAACTGACAGAGGGGAGATTTAGATTAGATTAGATTTTATTAAGAAGTTCTTTACTGTGAGGGTGGTGAGGCACTGGCACAGTTTGCCCAGAGAAGCTGTGGCTGCCCCATCCCTGGCAGTGCTCAAGGCCAGGTTGGATGGGGCTTTAAGCAACCTGGTCCAGTGGAAGATGTCCCTGCCCATGGCATGGAGTTGGAATGAGATTATCTTTCAGATCATTTCAACCCAAACCTTTCTGTGATTCTAGATTCTAGGACTGGCTGAAAAGAGATTTGGGCCAGAGATCTGTTGCCTTATTTCTTCACTCCTTGTGTCTATTGCATTTTTGCAGGCTGTGTGCCAGGCAGTGAAGAATCCTCTGAACCAGTTCTTGGCCCAAACGTGACACTCCAGGGATGCTCATTCTGTCCTGTAACTCAGCTAACTTCATCATGTCTTAGTTTCTTTTCCCCAGCATCAATAATAAACAGACCCTGTCACAAAAAACAGTACTGGCAGGGCACAGCCAGGGAGCTCTCATAATGTGGCACCCAGAGCATTCATACCCCATACCCAAAGCACCCACACGGACCCTTTGCGTGAGACAGGACTGCTCAGAGACACCTAGAGCAGTAGATACCACAGAGGGTGCCAAAATCTGCTCTGCCGCCCGGCTTCCACCGTATCCCCTCGGCCTGCGTCTGCCGGGGGGATTCGGCAGAACAACAGTGACATCCAGCGGCCATCGGGCAGTGCCGTGTAATTCCTGCTGGAGGCGTTACTCGGGAGCATACAGGGGCTCTGCCTTCGGTTTGTGAAAAAAGAGATGATGTGCGGAAGCGCTGCCAGGCTGTAAGACAGCAGCCTGACGGGAAACGCGTGTCTCGCTTTCCAGCAGCAAACCTGCGTGCTACTAAAGGCAACTGAAAAGGAAGAGTCGTCCCTGGCTTCAGATCAGAAACTACACAAAGAATGCAAACTAAAATACTTTGAGCAGGGAGGGGTTATTTCTGGAAGGGGAAGGTGACCTCCATGCCTCTGGCCACACAAAAACGGAGAAATGATGGAGTGTAGTCCCACATTAGCGAAACTGGCTTGGCGTTATTATCTCTGTCTCCTCCTCGTTTCAAAACTCATGACTGGCTATAAATCTTCCAGCTGCAGTCAAGGGACTTATAAAAACCCACAAATGCTGTGATTCTCCTGATATCTGCCCGTTGCTGGAACCTTGGCTCCAAAATAGTGAGTATCAGGAAACAGGCAAAATCAAAGGGTCAGTGATGCTGCAACCTCTCTGGCTTCTTTTCCCCAATAGTCCAGCTTTAGTGTAAATGATGACAAGAGCTACTGTTACAAAACTGACCTGAGGCTAAGCCTGCACTGGAAACCTCTATCTGTGGAACCACATTGGTTTAAGCAGTGACATTTTTATTCCTGTTTTTTATTCCTGGTAAATCCCTAGAGCAGGATTAGCTGTACTAGCAAAAGCTCCTGTGAAGGAGTGATGGGAGGCAAGTTAACAGGCAGCAGTCTCCGTTCACTAGTGGTGCCTGGGGCAGCCCTAGCACAGCCTCTATGTCCTTTCCTCCTCACCCTCCTCCTTCTGAACCACAGCCCGTTGCCCATGAGCTGTGCCTGGGCTGGAAGGCTCTGCAGCTGCACCAGATCAGCTACAAAGCAGCCCTTCATTGTCACCCTTGCCTGTAATGGTGTATAAGATCACCATATACAGCAACATCCCAGTATTTCCAAAAATACGAATTTACTGGCAATAGTACTGATTACAAATACTTCAAGCAATTTACCACCTACACCAATCTCTCCTCTCATAAGATCTATAATAGTAAAAATACTCATCAGGTGGAAAAATGCCATCATAAAGGAAGGAGAAGGGCTCCGTGCATCTGAGTCATTGCTTGTGCATTAAAGATCAAAGAGTGGAGAAACTACATGAGAATCTACTTCCCAATGTCATCATCCTTGGCTGCACTGTAGATACTATAGCTCCACCATTTAAATAAGTTACATGGATGCTGAGAGAGGAATCCATGATCCATGAATGTTGAGAAGTAGCTTCTTGGTTCCTGAGAGGAAAGAAAACCAGATAATTAATTAAGGCACCCAGTAGTCTTGTTTCTATTTTTTGCAGTAGCTCCAGGGATGTTCAGGACTGTCGGTGAATTGGAAAAAAATCAATTATTAATTTAGAAGCAAACATTTGCTGTTACGGTCATCCCTTGCAACCTCAAGCAACAGAAGAGGAACCCTGTTCTCAAGATCTCCCTCCATGGGGCTGGTTGAAGACATTGGAATGGCCACCTCCCCCTGCCACATGGCAGATCTGAAGGATAGGTCCCCTCGGGGCCTGCTGCTAGAGCAAGAAGTTGCACTGTCACTCCAAGTCATTGTTTGCTTCCCCTATTTGTGTGCTGCTCACAGCAGTGCCTGGAACATCCCCTTCCGTCCAGCCTTGCGCCAGCCCTGCTCCTACTGCCTAAGAATCACTTTCTTTCTGGAAACCCTGGAGGTAGTTTCCTCACTAGCAGTGAACATTTTGGGGATGCACCTGCGCAGAGCTGGACCTATCCTGGATGGGATGGCACCAGCAGGTGACTGGTGGCACAGGAGAGCCTGCGCAGGTGCCACTTGCAGAGGTACACCTGTGGATGCACACGCAGGACATGGAAAATTCTCTTTCCCAGGATACACCACACTTAACTTATGATGATAAAATGAGTTTTTAGCAATGTTGCTTTTGTGGCTGCCCTGGCAGGCAGGCAGGCAGAGGGATAGGCTCCTTGTCCTCATCAGGGAGCTATTCACATTGCAGGGCACCCATGACTGCTGCATGTGTGGAGGGCGAGGAGAAGGAGAAGGATGTTCTCTGCTTTTCCACTCCTCACTTAGCAGCTGCAGTGAAAGAGGGACTCACCCAGCCTGTAAGAAAAATGTACGTCTCACCCAAGTCTCTTGTTCAACAGTGTTGGATACTGCTGCTGCCTTCCCCTCCCAGCCCATGGGAAATCAGCTGCTGCTAGGTGCACAGCAGCTCCAGTGAGGGTCCTGGGTCAGCGACAGTGGTGGGAACGTGCCAGGCCTGCTGGAGCCAAGGTGCAGCTGTCAGCACAGGAGGCGGGTGCCAGAATTACACCAGCACCTCATTAACCTGGAGAAGCAGCTCTGCACAGCGGAGGAGGCAGGGATGGCCGAGGAGGGGGAGGCCAAGCTGCTGCTCCAGCTTCAAAGCACAGGCCATAATTGACAGCTCCAGGCTGGCAGGCAGCAGCGAAGGAGAAATCTGTAGACTTGTCCTCCCAATGTGAGGATAGAGGCTCGTGTTTCTCTAACAATCTCGCTTCAGCATCACCTTCCTTTTCATGTGCATAATAGCTACCAGCAGCAGCATCTCCTGTCAATTGCTGACAAAGGATCCCACCTGGCACCATGCAGATGCTGCCTCATGAACAACAGGCCACCAAGAGAGAGGTGTTGAGTGTTGGAAGATTTATAGGAATCAAACTCTTCTTTGTAAGGGAGAAAAAATGTGGGTGGCAAGAACAAAAAGGATGGGAATAGAAAAAAGACAGGGAGGAAAACCTGCTGTGAGGATGCATAAGGAAATAAACTACAGGAAAGAAAACAGTGGCCCAGCCAGGCTGGTGCGGTGAATTATAGTGCTGTGCTGATTTTGGTCCCCATCCTGGTGGTCCCACACTGATGCTGTGTATTATCCCTGGGGACCAGAAGTGGGGCTGTGATGGGATTCTACTGCAATGCCAGGGAATTCCATTGCTTGTTGCCTTTGCCGTCACAATCCTACTGACTTCTGGTATATTTAACCCATCAGTCCTTCACAAACTCATGATATCCCACTGAGGTTTGCGTGGGGAACTTGAACTATTTTGCTTTTGTATGGTATAACGTATGATTCTTAAATAAGTCCATATTCAAGTTGGTCTGACACTGAGATGATGTTTCAGCAGTTCTGTCCTCCCCCGAAATCTCTGCAGCCAGCAAATCTTCAAATCTGCTGGCTTCTGTCTTGTTTTGCCTTTTGCTTTTAAACAGTGTCAGGATCTTCAGTTGCAGATACTGCCTTCTAGATGGAGGTCTGAGTTTCCACAGATAGCTCCTACAACTCTAACATGAGATCCTAGTAGCTGGCATATCCCTTCCTCCAGGAGGGGCCAGTAGGTGAGAGGAAAGACCCATGTTGTGGCATTTTACCCAGACACTTCTCCATCTTTCTTCTCATCAATTTAAGTTTTGAAAAGTGCTGAGGGTTTTTCCTCCCCTCTAGCTGTCAGGAAGCGTTGATGCCAAGTAGCACTACATCTATGACCACAGACATAGCTCTGCAATATGTCTTCATTTTTCACCTTTTTGTTTTGTGGAGGCACAGCCTCTGTTGCTCACCTGGCAAACTGAGTCATCTGACATTACATTTGCACTTTCCCAGAGGCCAGCAGGCTTCAGCTACTAAGCCATCATCATCTAGCCTCCCCCTATGGGCATAATATGCTAATTTATACCCACAATCAAGCATCTGTGATACCATTTGTGCTGCAGATACTGTGGAGGGAATTGATGGTTATTCAGATCCTGTGTTAACTGAGGAAAAACTGATTTATTTCCCCACTGAGTGGAGCAGTTACTAAAACTAGTGTGGATGAACTCTCCTTTTTCAATGTGCCTTGGCTGCATGCTAATTGTTTGGAGTCTAGGTGACTCATTCATTGGAGAAACTTTGCTTTCTGAATTATTCACTTATTCAGCCTACTAAGCCAGATAATAGGAGATGGCAGAACCTTTCGTCATCTCTCAGAGGGTATATTAATATCTTTTAAACATTCATATTCTGCCCAAATATATATATTTCAAGACTTATTTGTGCCTGTGTTCTTTTTCTTTAGTTGATTTGGTACTCTTTTATTCTAACTTTGCTTGTATCACAAAGGTTTGGCTGGGAATAGAGTCACACTTCCACACAAAGAAAGAACACAGGTTTCCTTTTCTACACAGACACAGACACAGAATCATAGAATCATATTATCTGCGACAATACTCAACATTTATTCCCTAAGATGGAGAAAATCCTAACACCACTGCTCTCTTTCCTGTCCTTTAGACATTGTCTGTATCTAAAGATAACAGTCGATTCAAATTTAAAACACAGATATCTCTATATGATTGAATCCATCATCATTTACATAGATTGCAGCAGCTTTTCTCTGAGATAAAATCCAAGATACACATTATTTCTTGTGTCTATTCAAAACAGATTTCATGGCACCTTTGTAGTTCTCTGACTTTTTCCTTATGCTGATCCCCATTTCAACTCCTGCCTCACAGTCATTTGCTGCACCAGCAGCAAGCTTCCCAAACTGCAGATCTCTTCTCCCTGCCCTACTTTTCCCAAGGGTGCTGGTTTTCTATCTGCTTTGCTTCTCATTTGAGCTACAAGGAGCAAATGGAACTGCTTCTCTCTCCTCTCTGCTTTCCATGCCACCTTCTGCAAAATCCCACCTCCTGGAGCACGCTGTCTCCAACATAATGCTGGTCACCCACTGCTGGTCACTAAGTGTTCCCAGCTCCTCCAACAAAGATGAATCACTAAAGCCTTGCATTAGGGACATGAGCTTTAAGCAGCCTGATTTAGAGGAAGGTGACCCTGCCCATGGTAGGGGGGGTTGGAACTAGATGATCTTTAAGGTACCTTCCAACACAAACCATTGTATGATTCTATGAAGACCCTGCACAACGGCAGGGGCTTTATCATTGCTATTGCTTTGATATATGTATCACTGCACATTCATTTATGACCATATATTCTGTTAATGAGGAATAATACTGAATCCAACAACAGACAAAATAAGTCTGACCCACCATCCTTGATCCCTCTTCAGGACTTAATTCTTCCAGGATCTCTGAAGGTTGAGAAGGAGTCACAGGTGGCTGAGATGCCCTTCATGTATTAACTTTACTTTATTCTATTGTTTATCAAGGCTGTTAGCACTTCTTCAGGCAAGGACCAGATCATTCTGTGATTATAGAATCAGAATAGTTAGGGTTGGAAAGGACCTTAAGACCATCCAGTTCC
>JAOEHX010061137.1:0-14577 GCA_025448015.1 Bolborhynchus lineola
GGCTGCTCTGAATCTCTTCTCTGCCCAACCTGTAGCTGTGCCTGGGATTGCTCCGACCCAGGTGTAGGACCTTGCACGTGTCATGGTTAAACTTCATGAGGTTGGCATCAGCCCACCTCACAAGTGTGTCAAGGTCCCTCTGGATGGCAATCCTTCCCTCCAGCGTATAAACCAAACCACACAGCTTGGTGTCATTGGTAAACTTGCTGAGGGCCATTCAAAAAATCTCCATAAAGACCTCTTTTTGAGTTCACAGAACCCAGCCACAACTGAGTGTCCAACAGAGCTGCCTGCTTTCAAGAATCTCCTCTCCTCAACTGCCATGCTGAAACCCTCCCCCAGATTTCCAGAAGGCAAATAGAATTTTGCATACCTCAGTACACAAAATCGAGGTTTTGGTTGGGTGGTTTTGTTCTGTTTGTTTGGGAGGCTTGTTTTGGTTTTTGGGAGGATTTTTTTTTAATCCATTTCTTCACATGAATCAACACTTCCTTACTTGGAAGACAAGAGATGCACATGGAATATTTACATGCAGCTCAAGAGATGTATAAATGTTTCCTTGGGCACTTTTTGATGTTCAGAAAGCTTCAAACTCAACAAAAGACGAGCAAAAATAAAATGCCTGTAGAACTAAAACAGATAAGATTGTCAAAAATTTTGAATGCAATAAATCATTAGTTTTGAAGTGATAAAGAGGAAACAAGTTTTTTAAATTGTTCATCACAGCATCCCTACTACAAAAGTCTGGTTTAAATCTATGAAAATAAAAAGTCAAGACTCCATTATTCTGTTGTGAACTCTGACAAATAATTTTTATTCCACAGATCATAATTTTTTGTTAATTCATGTCAGAAAAGTTTTCAGCAACCCCAGTTTCAGTGAAGATTCAGAACAAACAGGAGATGAACAGAAGGTTGTACAATGGGGTAGTAATTGACTAAGGTTATGGGCTCTGTGCTCATTAGCTTCAAAGAAACTATGATCTATTCAATAAAGATCTACACCACTATAACTGAATATTTAGCAGAAAACTAGCTGAACCTCATTCTCATGCCAATGTCTACTCATACACTGTACTTTTTACTTATTAATATTTGAATGCCTATTCCAGTAGTTAAGTAAATTCCTATAGAAGCTATTTTATTAAATAAAAGCAGGTCTAGTAATTGAGTATTTGTTATTCTATATGGACATCATTTACAGTACAGGTCAAAAAAATAAGTCATGATAAAACTTGGGACAACGCTCCTACCAACTCAACCTGACAGATATCGCAGATAAGATCGTTAATATTTACACAGCTCCTCCAGCAAAAATAGTCATACTCCTGCTTTAGCTGGTTTTATACAGGAAAAAAAAGCCGGAGATACAGTACTAAAATTGCCAAACCAAGTGCAGAATTTTGTTGGTTCAACTATTGCAAAGATATTTGTACTGCTGCTTACAAAGAAGCGTCGAGCAGTTACGTGAGTTTAAATCAACATGCTTGAGCACTGAAATTATTAGGAAAAAAAAAAGACATAATTTTTTGCTTGGAAAAGATCTATTTGGTTTACACAAAGTTTGAGAGCATATTAGATAAGAGCTGCCTTTTGCTGACCATTTCTCCTCTGAACTTAATACAGTAACAGTAAGGAAACCTAGGCATCCTTAACTATAACTTAACAAAATATTTTGAATCAATAAAAGCTGAATAAATCTGAAATTACATATGGATCATTATTACTAAATAGTAAGGACTCTATTAAAATGTCTATCTCATAGTTAAACACAATCCATGTATGTACCCTTTCCACAGGATTCTTCACTTTGAAAAGTTTAATCAGCTGTTCAGATGTTCCTTTCATCTGATTACAATCCCAACATTTCATACAAGTAAAAGAGTAAAAGGGGTTTTGAAAAACTAAGAAAGAGTAAGCAGATCAATTCAAAGATTTCTCCTCATCCAGGCTGAACCAAAAAATGAACAATGAGATTTACATGGTAAAAGTAATTCTGCTGCCAGAAAACAAATTATGTTACCTATTTTGGCAAAGATGACTTAGAGTTCTTAAGCATATTACCAAATGTAATGCCACTTCAAGAGCAAAGAGTCTTCTGTAACAAACACTTAAAAACTGCATCTACAGCTACTCCCATTACATAATTAATATAGGTGTATTTCCTAGATTAATACATACAGACACGGGAAGTTTTCTTTATATGGAGCTCTGATTACAAGACTGCAGAAAAGCTAACGAGCTCCCAGGGCATGTGATTTTGGCATTCATTGTCTTTTACTCCTCCACAAGGAAAAGGTCTAAAAGAATAACGACTGAAGGAGAAACACAAAGCATTCAGACCAGAACACATTTAAACTATCTTTGATTTACCATATTAGTAGATACACATTTATGCTTAAAATTGCTTTAATTGCTTTAAGAAATTTTAAAAACAAAAATACACACACAAAAAAACCCCACAAAAAAACCAAACCAAACAAAAAACAAACAAAAACCCCATATACCTGCAATTTCTTAGCTATTGATCTTAAAACATATAACAACAGTTAACTGAAGGTGTTCCAAAATGTGTTTTTTCCAGTGCATATAGAAACTGGAAAAAGATTCTGTCCCATAACAAGAAGCATGTATAGGTTATGAATAATCTTTCTTCTAGGTTAACAACATATCATCCTCTTTCTCTTAGATTAACTATTATTAATAGTTGGCAATTTTACTGCACTTTGCTTATGAGATGTTTAGGTTAACACCTTAAACCTGACAAGGTCCTATACAGAGTTAATGTTTCTGTTTAAGATATGCAAGTGTTTTCTTCCCTCACAATGCATTTGGAACTGAATTCAGAAATTTTTAATTTCAGACATGAATACAACCAGATTCATGCTTTACATTTTTCCAGTGCATCTTAAAAATGCCCAATCCAAAATATCACAAAAGGAAGTTATTGCAGAAGTGATGACGATGTCAAACACTAACGACCTGCACGGCAAGTACCTTTCCCAAAAAGCTAACAGGTGGTCACTTGTGCTACTACACATTTTGATTGACGAAGGTTTTCCTGCAAAATCAGGTCTTTGTCAGTCAGCCAGATGAGTCTGGCTTTCCATTTACACTAGTCCGTGATTAAACCAGGTTTATATAACAGAGATCCTGGTAACTGGCTTGCAAAACCATCCACAAAAAAAATAGCAATAAAAATAGTACATTCTATTGAGAGCCATCTAAAGTGCTGCAACAGCTGCTGTCTTTGAGCTGCTCAAATTTCCAACAGAAATGCCCATACGCTGTATAGAAGTGCAACCATTTCCTTACTACTATTTTTTTTTTTTTTTAATAATGGAGAGAAGTTAAAAGAAAAAAGAAACCATAATTCTTCATGCATCAGACCTCCGTATCGGAATTTTGAAAGTAGCATTAGGTGAGCAGATAGGCCTAGACAAGATCACAAATTAGAAAGAGATCAATTGCTTTATAAGCTGCAGCAGTGAGTTACCTGAGGATTTTTTAATTCATAGCTGTAGGAAAGAACAAAATGTCACAGGATTTGGAAAAATATGAAGTTGCAGTATATTCACGTACAATGTTAGTGTCTTCAAGAAGGGAAATTCTGTTTTGTGGAGTTCTGTGATCTTCCACAACATGCAATTCACCTCGTTAGAAAGTCACACTGATTTAAAGGTTAAAAAAGAAAATTCGCACACAGGAATAAAAGTGTTCCACCAGCATATGTCCATGCCAGCCTGGTATGAAGCGCTTTCCACACTGATCAATCTTCCTTTTAAGAATGTGATTTCTGTAATGATACAGAACTTTATATGTAGACTCTGGACCTACTACTCAAAGCCACTTCTTCCAATTTCCTGAGAAGGTGAGCATGTGAGAATACATAAACCATGAACACTTTATCATGACTATTTTTTACACAGTCAGCAAAATCTGCATGCATCATGTTACTTGAACACATTATTAAAATTCATTTCTTCTTCTGATACAGAAATTCCAGTAGCAGACTTCCAAATATAGGTCTCGAGGACTAAGTCATTTTGGAGTACATTAAAAAATCAAACTAAACCTACAGGCATCAAATAGACCTAGCATACATTTATTTGATGATAATCACAGTATTGTTTACAATCTACATTTATTGATCTGTACCTTCGTTACAGTTGAACAGAAAAATGACTTGGTTTTGATTTCATTAAAAAATAAAATAGCCATATAAAAGACACCTAAAGATAATGCTGCTGATCGAATGTATTCTTTGAATATATGAAACACTAACCTATTTAGTCATAACAAACATGTACGCCATCTCTTACACAATTTTTCAGTAGTACAAAGCAGAGACAATGAGTATATTTACAAGCTTTTTAATAGTCTTCAAACTTTTCCATATCCCCTCTTCCCATTATTGCAATATCGGGTAAATTTTCTATGGGAGTGGATTACACTTCTGGTAAGATCGCAGAAGACACAAAAATGGGTGAAGTTCCCTTCTTCAGCCAACTAAGTTCATTTATGAACATTATATCTTACAGTCTTATTCAGGTTGTGGCAATTTTTCCAGTATCAATTACTCCAATACTTATTCAGTCTGCAGCCATGTGTGCACACACACACACATACATATGTATGTATGGATACACATATTTCTTCTGTTCTTGCATACTTTCAGAGCTTCACCATTTCTGAGCTCTTATTTAGTGAATTTGGCAGTAAGAAGAGCTCTTATTAGTGATAACCTTAGCTATTATTCTTGTCACAGATGCTATTTTTGAGAATTAACTTGGGAAGCAATCTTCTTCCAATATCTTCTGATATAGTCCTCTCTTACCCTCCGTAAAACAGAAATGGAATTGAGTTCAGGGAAGAACCACTCCTGGTCAAGGACTAGCTGGATAAGGAACACTGCTAGATATGATACTTCCTTGAAGAAAAAGCCCTTTAACTACATTCCTTTTGCGAGAACATTTATACAGACAGCATTGGGGCTACACTGTCTACAGCACATTCAATAAGGACACAAATACTATTTGATCCCAGAAATAATTATGAGGGTAGTTAACAGATGAGAGGGCAATACTGTATTATCTTTAGTTCTTCTGCTTCATGTGCACATGCAAGCTTTTGAGCACATTAAGAAAAAATAGTAGTAAACAAGAGAATCTGAGAAATAAAATGTAACTGCACATAAAACTGAAGTTTATTTTTCATCTTAATTTCTTGTATACCAAGTTTTGTTAGAGAACATCTAAAAATTAATGCCATGTGAGCAGCAGACATTGAAATTGTCTTTTTGTGTCATTTTCACATGCACTTTGGTTCCTTTTTGAAATGAACAAACTGGTTAGTTTCTTATCACATTAAACAATTGTGACTGTTCCCAATTTTAATTGAGAAAACTATTATGGCAGCACTGTGAAGCTAAACAGTTGCTCAAGAATAACACTGATGGTATATTAACTCTATATTAAGGTAAGGAATATGAGATCATTTAAGACTAGTCTGTTACATTAATCTCGGGCTTTCTCTGAAGGAAAAACATCAAGGTTATTGCCCAAAAGCTACCATGACAGATGCCTGCACCACCTGCTAGCCATCAACTATGCAAGTATTTCCTTCCTCTAAAACCTATATTGAGGGTGAGAACAGGTAAGTCAGACATGTAAGGTTTCAGTGTATTAACAGTTTGTTCCCAGCTAACATTTAAATGGATTAGTTACGTAGAAATGATAATCTTCCTGCATTTGCACTGCTGTGGTTGAAAATATCTCTCTGAGACAGCTCTAATAGCATTTATTTTGCCATGAGGATATGCCTGCAAATCAGAGGAAGCAAGACACAAAGACAAGTGACAGCACTATTCTGCACCAGCTGCACTTGCTGAGGGGCATTCCCTACTAAACATTTTTTATGCAGACATTCCTGTATTACCTCAGCACCAGTGTGTCAGTATAAAGCACTGGTCCTTTTTTTACCCGATAGTTAATTGTCCCAAGACTTAGGTGTAACAGCACTTCTTTCTAATAGCCAAGTAGCTATGCCTGTTTTGTCTACTTTTGCTCATTTTCATATAGCATAACCATAGCTGTCTATTTTGTAATTATTTTGTGTAGAATTAAACATTTATGATTAGTGTGGGGGAATACAGGCTCAGTATGCTAGCAGAGGCCTTGAAAAATAGAAAGACAAGCAGCAGCATAGAGGTGTAGGGGCAGGGGATAAGAGCACAAGCAGAGGCTGAGCATGGAGGCTACAAACAACCCACCAGAGGCGTGTTGAAGAAATGCAGACTTAGAGTTGGGCAAACCAATTCAGTGTAACAAAGAGAACAAAGTCCGTAAGTCCACAACCTATGTAACACACATCAAATACACCAAATTTTGACCTAACTTGCAGACCACTGAAGAAAGAGCAAGATGCAACAGTACAAGCGAACATTTTATAAGGATCCCAAAGCAGATCCTAGAATGCAAAAGAAGAAATAAAACAGCCCCTGGATCATACATACAACACCTCTGCAGTCATAGAAGAGACCTGCCTCTGCATTGCTAGTCCACAAAAGTTTCAGCAACATAAACACAAAAGCAGGTGCCTACAGCTGGACTTCCACATTAAGTCAGTAACTGTTTCAAATGTAATAAAATATTTACTTAGCACAGAGAAACAGCAAGTGTAATCAATGGGAACCAATTATATAATGTATTTAAAAGATTCCTGGTAACACATTCCAACTTTGAACATCCTGGCTATACATTTAAGACAAAAGCCACACTGCGTGAACACTTGCCTCCATTCTCTTGGCACTGCCATAGCACACTAGCAAAATTAACAGCTCTTCTCACAAGCATAGAGGTTGGTGTGCTCAAGTCAGCCTGCAGGACCACAGATTTGATAGTGTTTCAGAAGTGTACTTTGCTGCCTAACAAAAGGCACCTATATAAAGTTTAAACAAAACTCTGCACCCAGGATGTACTATTGAGCAGAGATTACTGCGTTGATATGGAGCTGTATTTGTTCACCAAAACCACTACTGCAGGAAAAGTTACTGCTACTGCACTATTTAGAAGATCAGACAAGAAATGGATTATTACACAGTAATTTAAGGTCATACGTGCTTCCTGTAATTATGAATCAGTATTTTAATTAAAAACAAAGATCTTGTCCATTTTTGCCTAAACCTATTTAATTAAATATGCCAGGACAATGAAGAAGCTCTCCTAGTTTACTGCTGAATCCCGTCAAACTTTTTTAGGCCAAAAAAGACTGCAGTGACAATTTCAAATAGGGGGGGATTCATTTTTTTATGCTCTTCATAAAAAATCCATAGCATACTGGTTTCTGTCAAAGTAATACTAACAGTGCCTTCACTGGTACAGGAGCACCTTTCAGGTTCCTTTCCTCCAGAAGCATCAACAAAATATGCCCAGGAATACATTTTTGCTGTATGATTTGTTGTGGCTACATCTTTGCTGCATCAGTAGAACATCACTAAAACAATGACGTAACAACAACTAGTGATCACATGTAACCCCCTTTCTTTGCTGAATCTGGTGACACAAGGGGCTGTATTCACATCACCTACATATACTTCAGTTTCCTACCCATTATCCTTAGTAGCACTCTGAAGCCATCTAAGCCATCTTAACTGCTCCTCCGCAATACTGCTGAGCACAGATCTCCATTTGCAAGGCCCAAGTTTCAGAAGATATGCTACACAGATGAGAATATTATCCTGATGATCAAGAAAGTTAAATTCACTGGAAGTGTGCCTGATCTCTTTTGTATTTTATAATCAGATCCAAACACTAGCAGCTTCTCTCATCTCTGAAAGCACAGTAAAACCAATGTGCAATACATGTGAGGAAACTACACAGTACAGTTCTTTGTGTTAGAAACAAAGAAGCTTTATCCTGCTCTTTACTAAGTGTACAGTTGATCATAATACCATTACTGACCTCAACCTCTGACAATGTCAACAGAGAGCAGATGCTCTATCACTGGCAAAGCACACTGTTCCTCAAGATAACGGCAGCTTGACACAACATGCTTTAAATTATACCCAAAGTTTTCACATATATGTAGACTGTTACAGGTATTTGTCAGCTTACCTTAGAAAACATGAAAATAAAGAAGCTGCTCCTAACTGAAAATTGCACATATTTAATAATACAAAAATAAAGAAAATAATAAAGCTCCCAAGAGTAGAATTGAGCTCACTTTATTGCATGCATGCATCAGAAAATAATCTCTCACTACAGGATAAGTTAAATGCAATAAGTCACTTGTTTGTGCTGGTACCTAAAAAAATAATGCATTCATATTTCAGATATATTTTTTTTTCCCCCAAACACAACACTAAAATGCAGAATTATAGTCAACATCAGTATAACTAAACAAACTTGGCAACATATCTCTTCATGCCTTGTATAGCACTAGAGGTACCATCTGTGTGCTTAAATAGATAATAATGTCTCGTTACCAAATGTTGCATGTCATGTATGTATTAAAGCTTCAACACTGCGTATTCATTGAGGCGTAAAAAATAGAGGCATTAATTCTGAATTACCTGAAGTATTATAACTAACATTTTAGCCAAGTGCTAATTTAAGTACCATTTATCCACAAAACAGATATGGTCCACAGAGGGCAATGCCAGTCGGATCCAAACCAAACTCACCACTGGCCAAGGTGGAGTGAATTTAGGAGTGAAGTTAAGCATGGGAAGAAGGGAGGGGTGGGGAAAAGGTGTTTTAAGATTTGGTTTTATTTCTCATTATCCTATTCTGATTTGATTGGTAATAAACTAATTTCCCCAACTCTAGTCTGTTTTGCCTGTGACAGAAATTAGTGAGTGATCTCTCCCTGTCTTTACCTCGACTCATGAACCTTTCATTATACTTTCTCTGCCCTGGCCAGTTGAGGAGGGGAGTGAGAGAGCAGCTTTTGTGGCCACCTGGCCTTCAGCCAAGGTAAACCCACCATGCAAGTAACGGAGTTTACATAAGAGCATGGTTACTTTTCACTGTGTGACATTTTACTGATTAATACTTAAATGCCATCACTATTAAGGCCTCCGCTGTGGCTTTCAACACCACTCATTCTAGGTACTTTCTCATTTCTACAGCATCACAAACTGGGAGACTGGCCAGCCTCTGAACAAAATATTCAAGTTTATTAAATACTTGACTTTCAATCAAGAATACTGAACACACAACTCCCAGCAAATATCCTGGCACAAATTTAGTTTCAGTAAGAAAACTGGGTCTGAAATAATACATTCAGTTTCCTCCAAATTCAATCCCAGATAAGCATGTTAGCCTCGCCTCTATTCTCACCCCTAATTTCCTTCACCCATTTATAAACTCTGGCCTCTGTTCTGCAAGGAAACCTCCCGTGGATTATTTTTAACTGTAATACCTGTCCTTGACTCTCTCTGTGTTAGATTTCCTGACTATATGGGTAGATGAATGCACGTAGAGTTCTGCTGCTAGCCCTTCTCAATTCCAGCCTTTGAACACCTTGTCAGAAATACTAGCCTCTCTCAAAACTCATACAAATGAGCTCCATTCTTACATCTTTGTTCTAGCAAGAGGCCTGACAAATTCTGTCAAGACATCATTGTTAGTTTCAAGTCTGAAGAGAGAAGTATTGTATTAGTATAAATAATACTAACCAGAAAGAAAGGAGATATCAGATAATCCACCAAGAGTCAGATAGGAAATACTGTATCAATAATTTTCCTTCAGCATAACGTAAACCAAGAATATACTAAATGTTTTCTACATAGAGGCAGAAACCTTCTTGGACTAAAATTTCCTTATATGTACTCTACACAGCTCAAGCAGTCACAAAATTCAGGATGAAAAACATTTTCAGAGTTCATGGGCAAACACAATGAACTCCAAAAAGCCAGTCCGATATCCACCAAGTAAGACATAGCTATTTAATTTCAAAAAAGCACAAAAGAAAAATAGAAGTGGTAATAGAAAGACAAACCAAAGCTTTATAAATAAGGAATTTGATAAAATTCAGGGATTAATCTCAAGCATGGCAAAGAAGTGAGGAACAAACTCAAATATTTCTTTATTTTACCCCTTTTAAAGTGAGTACCACGTAAAAATGAGCAATAGAGGAAAGTACCTAACTTACATCTTCAAGTTACTAAATTTTAGTTGTTTAATATCTTAAAACAGATTAGGATCCCTTAAATTATACTGCTAACAGTTACTGAAATAAATACTCCCATTGAAATCAATAGGGTAAGCCAGCTAAACGCATGCACATTGGTAACCACACCTCTTGTTCAACAGGCAATAAACTCTCCCATTTATGAGGCTGAAAAGGTAGCACAGCTCATATATTCAGGCAACAGGGATGAATTTGATACTATTTTGGCTAATAGAATTCATGCATATTGCCCAAGTCTCAAATGAATGGATAGGAAGTGGAGTTCTGACACATTCACTGTCCTAAATTTCAGTTTATCCAAGACATTAAGGAATCTAAACGGGAACCTGACACTTAAAAGCAGGAAGAAAAATGGACTAAAATTTTCAGAGGGCATCAACCACACTGAACAAAAGTGATTTTTGTAAGTTTCTGTTTACCTTCACAGGGAGGGAGGGGGAGGCATTTTTAGCAGCTCATTCTTACAATTCTCAAAATATAATTCTTTTTTTCTTGAAATTTCATACCAAATAACCAACTCTAGAAAAAGAAATCTTAAGAGTGAAAAAGTCTCACAAAATGAAAAAAGAATATTTTCTCCGAAAAATACTCTTAGGTTCCACCACAAAACACGTGTGCTCTTTGAAAAATCTGAACAGATACTAAGAATGAAGTCTGGGATATTCAAGAATTATTAGAATGAGTTTAGCATTGGTTTGATTTCAGGTGTGCAAAGTCTTATGCTTACAGGAAAAACAAACAAACAAACAAAAAAAACCCACCAAAAAAAACCCAAACCTGTGCTACAAGTTCACCACACACAACTGGCCAAAATATCCAAAACGTTTCTGTATGGTTTATGTTCTTGGAAGGTCCAGGATTCTGTCCCCACCATCCTCTGGAATAGCTTCCTTGTATACTCAAGTATATTGGTAGTAAAATAGAATTATACATAGAATTATAGAATCATAGAATAGTTAGGGTTGGAAAGGACCTAAGGTCATCTAGTTCCAACCCCCCCTGCCATGGGCAGGGAAAGGGAGAGTATTTATAAAGGAAATACAGTGTGAGACTTAATCATTTTAAAAAATGATAGCCATTTCTAAGTAAAACAGGAACCAAGGACCACAATTCACATGCCTAAAAATTCACATTGTATGGCACAGTTTAACATTTGAAATCTATAGTTACCCAATCCTGAAATCCACTCAAAAAATCCAAAGGCAAATTCAACAGTATAATTAGAAAACAACCACATCTCAATTCTTCAATAAAAGGCAGACGAAATGGTACAACATCATTCCTGTGCATTGCCTCTGCTGTCATTCAAAATATCCCCATTCCAATATCCTTCTACCCCCCTCCACCATAATTGCAGCCTCAGATATTGAAAACCAGTGAAAAACGTGTTGGTCATTGACTCATGCTGGTAAAAGGTGATGGACCATGTTCTTATCACAGCTGGATATCTAAAATCAGCTTGCAAATTGAGGACTATAATGTCAAGACATGTTCAGTATGAATATTCAAGACATGCATTTACTAGTGACTGTTTTAATCCTCAATCATGTAATTAATTTTAGAGTAAACACTAACAGAAAACTACATGCATTATAAACTTTCACTCCACTTCCCTTTGCTAACTGCTAAATTTTGGGTTAAATGAAACATATTATTGCCTTAATTTTCTGTGTGTTGTCAATGTTGAAAACAGGAAAAATAAATTACAGTGTCAGAATATCAGTGCATTTTTCCCTAAAAATGTTCCATAAAGCAACTGATGAAGCAAGCAAACTCTGTAATGCTGGTGTTGATTAAATGGGATATTAGAAATCCCTTTTAGAAAAATTAGAGGAATTTCTATTAGAAAAAGCACCAAAGAGAATCACAAATTGCACATGAACACCAAGATTTTGTATAACTTGGCATTTGATAGGCTTTGACACTGCAAACCAGACATCTGGCTATAGAAACTGGACATTTCTGTACAACCTAGTCACAAAATCTTCATAGGGGGTAAAGTTTTGACACAAACTAAAATTTTCAAAGTGTTCTGGTCTAAGCAAAAAGCTTCTAGACCATAATTTCAAATAACTGAATTTTATATTCAATGCATTTCTTGCTGCATATGACCTTGATGCTAATTCCATGCAAAGTGTCCAGTAAAGACTTTGCTCTTTCCTCCCCCCTCCACCTCCAAAACTGGATTAACATGCAGAGCTCAAGCTGCAAGCTCACTGTGCAAGATCCTGTTTGCAAGAGATGCTGTTTGCAAGGGATGCTGTTCAGCGATAACACTATGATAGCTGAGAATAACACTAAAAACCTGCAGATTTACTCTTCTAGAGGTAGTCAGCAGATTTGGAACAGATAACATTAATGCTAATGAGACACACAAAATCATTTACATTTTCATGGAATGACAGACAACAAAGCAGGATTTTTCCTCAGCATGACAGAGCCTTCTCTTTCATGATTTCTGAAGTACTTATCAACGACGAAAGCAACACAAAGCATGCTTCTCTCAGCTGTTGTCTATATCTGAAGACAAAAATGAAAGTTATAGCTGACTGATAAGCTAAATGAAAAGGCTCTTCTCACAAGTACAAGAATTTTTACAGACATAAGCCTTCAGTATAGAATAACTTTTTACTTTAAAAAAAAATGGCAAATTGTACTCTAGAAAAATTATGGGAACAACTTCAAAAGACACTAACCTGCACTTTGGGGGATCACAGAAAACACACACAAAAAAGCAAATGTAAAACTATCAGAAAAACATGCTAATTCACAAAGACTAGAAAACGACATATGTGTTCCAGAATTTCCCCATTTGCTAGTAACTACACAGTTTCTGGTCAAGATGAGATACCATCATTAATAGCTCATCCTGTTGCATAAGTCATGCTGATTATTTCATAAAAATTTTCATTGTTCTCATGTACTACAACACTTGTAGACTGCCAGCACAAATCCAGCAAGGCAGTGGCTACAGTTCCCTTAGGCCTCATTTAACACCTAAGCCCAATTTCGTTTTATCCCCACACATGATGACACAAAGACAGTACTGCTGGAGAAGAATATGCTATGAGGCTCCCAACTTTCTCATCCCACTCAAAGCACATGCTTCTGGCCAGGGTAGAAGGCTGGGAAGGCAGCAACCATCTGCTTCCACATGCCCACAGGGTTAGCCTGGGGGCTTTCCTAGATATACTCAAGAGGGTATGCAGTAAGAACAACTGAAATTTGGAGGCATCCAGCATGGAAACCGGTTTTAAACTGTGACATGTGGATGATAAGTTACAAAAATCCTGCATCCACATAGTGCAAATATGTCAAACAGACCAAGCAAGCTCACTTATTACTCTCCAGCCTCGTAAGAGATGTAAATTTATAGACAAAGGCACAAAGCTCAAGTGAAACAATCTACAAGATTCCTCACCCAGTCTGCTGACCTTAGATAAGAATTGTAGTTGCTCATGAGATGGCTCCTTACTTAGTAATCTGTACTACTTAGTGATAAAGCATCCTTTAAGAACCCATAGAAGCTATTATCAGTAATGCAAAAGCACCTTAATGGGAAAAGGAATTTCTGTAATATAGTTTCATCATTACTCTACTGATTACTACATACTTCAGCTCAGCAGTAGCTGCTAAAGACAGGGCTTTTTTCAAGGGCACAGAACAATCTCCCAATTAAAAATTGAACTACATTCAACAACCAAGACAAGGGAAAGAAAAGAGGAGGCGGATGAGAAAATGGAAGAGAGAAATTCTGGTTATTCTACCAGCCCAAAAAGAAATCAGGACAATGAATGACCATTTTGAGTGGTCTAGCTGTGGTAAAAAAAAAAATCCACGTATCAACTGCTCTGTTTTCTCATACAGAGGAATCATTCTGAATTGATGTGATATCATATATATATATTCTTTAAAATTTATAGCATATATGTAGCTTTATGTGCATGCACACACACAGATATTCTATTGAAATGGTATCAACTTCAACAACGATTTTCAATAAGTGCCAGACCTCCAAAGCAGTATTTTTGAAGATATCACCCACTGAAGACTTTCTACACTGTCCATTAAATAACACACCAGGGAACATAAACAAGAATCCATTTATTTTATCTGCAAACAACCAGAGACCCTCCTGCCAAATAACAAATTGAGAAGAATCAGGAATACTTCTTTAAAATTCCTATATGGTTCAGCAGTAGCAGTCATTTTTCTCTTTCTTGGTAGCTGGTGCAGTGCTGTGGTTTTGACTTTTGGCCTGGGAACTGCCCTGATAACACCAGTGTTTTCAGCTACTGCTTGGTAAAGTTTTGGTCTGACCAAGGACTTTCTGAGCCTCATGCTCTGCCAGGGAGGAGGGGAAGCCGGGAGGAAGCAGAGACAG
>JAOEHX010061137.1:14677-32627 GCA_025448015.1 Bolborhynchus lineola
TCATTTCTTGACTACTCTTCATTAATGATTTGTAAAGTAGACAAGAACACATTTTTCTGTAATACGGAAATCAGTCACTACGTACTTTTATAAATAGTTCAGTATTTTAATTGCATCGATACATTCCTTAAATATGGATCATAGAATCTCTGAGTGCTTACAGTACCTTTTCCTCCTCACTGAGTGGATCTCCAAGTTCATCCTGGGAAAAGTCCAAAAATGCCACTGATCCATCCATGGAACATACCAGGATACCAAGTCCATTCAGGGTCCTGAAGGAAATGTAGGCTCATTTTTGTTTTCAATGTCTTTCATTGATGCAAAAGGGCAATACAATAAACTGCTCAACAAAATTCTTACTATGAGATTTATTATCACAGCAACTACTTATAAAACCAAACAAGTGGGGCAGAAAAGAGACAGAGCGATGGACAGCAGGAGTCCATGTATCAATATTCCTTTGGAGGCTGCACACCAGAAGGTGGAATTAGAACCATACAGCTATCCATGGCATGACTAGCACCATGAAAACCTGCCTGTAGGGGTAAAACAGAACAGTATTCACAAGGAACAGTGAGAGGAAACAGTAAGTTTATCTGCTTCAAAAGACGTAGAATATCTTTGTGTTAATGGAACTGGGTGAAGAAAGGACCTTCAGCAGATAAGAAATCTATATACTTCCTTTAAGGCCCTAGAAACTGGTGTTTGGGGCCCATGAAGATGAAGCTTCATCACACATGGGCAACAAGTTACAGACAGTCCACTATAAAGAGCTTACAGTCCAAATAAACAAGATGGGAAGAAGAAGAGATGAGACTAAAGAAGCAGCAGCTCTACAAGTGGTAAATGCCTCTACAGTGGGTAAATTTCTCTACCATTGTTATCTGAAGTGACAGCAATAAAAAGAAAACAAGCTGTGCATATGAGCAGTCCAAACAACTCTATTAGGCAAGAACATATGTTTGATTTTGTTACTGTTCATTATTTGCATTTTTAAGCAAACTGCACATGTTCTTGTATGTGGAGATATATTATAACCGTCTTCTGGAGGTCTCAGTGTTTTCCTGATGGAAAACAGAAAGGAGAAACTATCATTCGAGTCTTAAAGAAGTAATAACCTTCTGTTAAAACCTATCATTGCACATTTGAAAAAAAAAACCAAAAAACAATATTTGCTGAGTTTTGACAACTAACCCAATAACTTCCAGTTACAGAGCTCATAGAGATGGCAACACAGTGAGATACAGATGACATGGTAAAGAGAATGGAAGAGGAAGGCAAGCAGGCAGAACTCTGAAGTCCTATACAACCTAGTCCAGCAAGGCTTAAAAATATATTCCATGCATCATAGCTAAAGGTTTCTTGTGCTGGCTGATGGCATCACATCCAGAGAAGCTGGGCCTCAGCACTGTTTGACAGGTTCACCAATACTAGTCTATGTTAAAAAATGCTAAAATCTTATTGAGAGTTTTCTGCTTGCTCTGCAGACAAAATTGCTGAGTTCCTATTGACCTCTGGCTCCAAGCAATTGTTCCATAAAAACATAATCATGTTCAGAGATATTATGATGATGCATCCAAGTCTGAAACTCTAAAATAGAAATGAGACAGCTATAACAATAGTATCAGATTTATCTGAATTTACTCAGTCTGTTTTCAGAATGAAGCATGTTTCTGGGAACATTCCATATTGCTGACATTTTATCCATCCATTTCAATTTGTAAACAGGATATAAAATAACAAGTTTCCTGATGATCCTTTGTCTCTCAAATATCCCACAAAACCATTTCCTCAGAAATTGCAAAATGTTAACCAGCTATTACTCCCAATGACTTTACACCACAAAAAATGTGTGAAATGCAGATGGAGAAATAAAATAAAACACGTTACAGAAAAACAAAGCTATTCAAAGCTATTGTACTACAACAATAGCAGCACTTCTCGTGAAATATCCCATTTACTGCCTTTCTATCCTTAATTTGTTAATGAAAGAAAAATATTTTGGTTTTGAGAATTTTTTATCATGCTACACTGAGCTTCATGGCAAAATCCACAGGGCACACAGAAAACAAGTTGTTATACCGTTGTAAGCTTTAACATTTACAGCATAAACCCACCGAAACTGTTATAGGTATTAAGACAACCCACGTGATCAGATGCTGTCTATCATGAAAAAATACTAGTCTTTTTTTGTACAGAATCCTTAACCATGTAATTTACCTGATGTATAGGTGCAGAGTGTTTTTTTAATGCCACTTACTGAGTGGTCTCATGGTTATTTCTCCCTTACTATTCACTTGCAGTGAATATGCAGTCTATAACTAGAGACTTCTGCCTTTTTATGAACAGGCCTTAGGAAGAAAGCAGGAGAGAGTACCATTAACAGCAGAAAGAGGAGAACAAGATACGTGACAGCAGACTGCTGGGAAGATGTGCTGTCCAACCCAACCCAAATCACTAGCTAAAGCTACAATCGATACTGTTTTAAGGAATTTCCAGTCAATACGTATACCTAAAGATGACAGCAACACACTGGCTTCTGTTACAAACAGCAGAAATCAACTTACCAGGAGATGTCCATGATAGACTTGTCAAACAGCTCATGGATGACAACTAAAGGGCGTTTCAGACACGTGAGCTTAAAACAGAAAAAACAACACTCAAAAACTTAAGTTCTATGCTACAGATATTACCACATTAACACTCTCTCAGAGCCTAACAACATCCAAACAAGACCTGGCCAGGAGACAGCTGCATGCCTTGTGCTATATCTGAAGCACCTAGTTACCCATTCCATTACTGGCACAGAAAAACTTTGGAGAATAGCAGCTGACATTCAACCTTCATCTCCTTTCTGAAACATGGACTGCACTTCTTAACCAACTTTGCTTTTACATCGCAGAAATAGAACACTCTCTACCACTTAAAAAGTAATTTCACAGATGCTAAAGACAGCTTCTATTCTAAGCTTTAATGAGATAAGAATGTTGTAAACTGCCAGCACAAGAGGAAGACAGAAAACAAATTAGGTTTCCATGTCCTCAGTCAGACTCACTTGTCTAAAAAAGTGAAGCCTATCAGGAGCAAAGGGAATTTGACTCACCATTATTCTTAAAGAGGATTCCTCTAGACTTATAAATCAGCTTAGAAAGAACTGAATATGAAAATCCCCAGTAACCTGTTCTAAATCATTCTAAGCTCTTTAATGTTAAACCAAAGGTCTTAATAGCTATAGTACATAGTACAACTGAAATAAAGCAGAAAACAATGTGGTACAGGATGTTTCATGCTCAAAGGTTCAAAGATGTAGTGTAGCAGTCACCTTCAGTAGTTATTTGTTTTACATTTCCATAGGTCTGTGTTATATGTCTAACAATTAAGGTCTTCAGAGCAAAGACTGCCTGCAACTTTGCATCTCTGTAATACCTAGTATAACCTGAACAGTCACCCTAAATGAAATCATAGTATAAATAGAAAGTAAAATATACTGACAGTGATACTTTGATAAGGGTATGCAGTGGTAGCATTGCCAGAAACAGATTTAGTGTTGTGCATTTAGCGATTAATGGATAAGTATCACACTGGAATCTATAAATAGCAGACTGCAGTTAGCCATTGGTGTGTTCTGGCACACATTCTCCTCACAAAGCTTTACAAATCAGTTAAATTTATTCCTTGTCCTCTCCAGTTGCCAAACAACCGTCTTGCATTTCTAAGTGTTGGAACAGCTACTCTTCTCTTAGCCAGAATAACAATTTTAGTGTAAATTTTACAGTAAAACCCAAACGAGATATTGAGAACTCGAAAATATACTTAAAAAGCTCACTCACTTTCACATTCCTTTTTCAACAGCAAAAACAGAAGTCAGGAAATGAAGCCAGAACAAAGCAGAAAGATGAGCTGCTCAGAAGCAGCTATCCTATGCTTGCTATATTCTCCTCATACCCATAAAAGCAAGACTAACAAAGGTAGACTCTAAGAGTGATTAATGAATAGGTGGGCTAAACATGGAGAAACAGTAGTCTTAAAAGACTCATATGGAGAATGAGTGAAAGACATAGGAAGAAAATAGGGTTGAATTATACTTATTAACTGAGGTAACATACAATTTCTCTTAACAGTTCCCCCACCCCTTACCAGGGCGACGTACTCTGCCACTGCTCTTGGCTTTAAAGAAATGAACTAACACCAATTCACTTCCTCCCCCCCAAGATAATCCTGTACCAACAGAGAAAAAACCCCTAAACATTAACCTAAATATAAGACCTAACGCTGTACATGTGGCCTTTGTGCTAAACCCCAGTTATCCAAATAACCCCATTAGTTCAAAGGTGGCAAAAAAAAACACTTACCCAGACAGAAAGAGATCGATCCTTACTACCGACAGCACAACAGCAGTAGGGACAGCTCGACTTGGTGGAGCTCCCATTCTTTTGTTTCTTCTTGAAGATTTTCGGATTGAATTTCTGCACCAATGAGATGACCAAAATATTATTACAGTAATTACATTTTGGTAGATCTGCTTTAAGAGCAAGTTTCCCACTTAAGAGTGAAAAAAAAAGCTTTTCATAGAAACAAAGTCCTTAACAAGACTATGAGTGCACTGACAAAAGCACATCTGCTTTCCAAAGAGGCTTTCTGAATGCCTTGACAAGAATGGTAAGTAATAATAATTTTACTAGCAATAGAAAGCCACTAGAAACCTAAGTCACTTTAATCAAGTCACTGAACACCTAACCAAGCTACTGTCGTTAGCTACTGACATGCTCCTGCACCCTCACCCTCTTGTCTTGTTCATCTATGTCCAGATCTCCTATCACAAGACAAACTGATTGCTTCCAACACGTAAAGCTGACGTTTTTTCATCACTGCCATGGGTTTGCTTTACTAATCTTGACACCTATCTTCACCTCTTGTCCCATTTATGCATAAAATTATCATAAGTTTTACTTCAGGGATAAATTACTCTCACTCACTCACCACTACTGTAACTGCCTTCCGATGCCCTACAAAATCCATGTTGGTTTTCCATCCATCTCTCTCAATGATCTGAGCAGTAGGTCCAGAATTATTCATGGCATGAGCAGAAACAAGATAGTGACCATCAGGTGACCAGCTAAGTCGCAACACATGAGTTGTCCCTCCACACTGACAAAAAAAAGCCAAACCAAACAATAATTAGAGCTTTAAAAGTGGCAAACAAAGGATGCTTAATACAAGCTATTCAAGTTTTAAATTTAAGGAATATGATTACAAAGTCAGTCTTTCATGACTATAGAAGCATGTCATTACATACAATTTTCAGTACTTCAGCCATACTTTATACAGGTGCCCTAGTGTGACTTACGAAGCCCCACCAATAGGGGGAAAAGAACCCAGAGAACTTTTTTAATGGAAATAAAATGTAAGTCTTTTTGGACACTGTACACTCAGAGTCTTAATTAGTGACAGGGCTGCAGCATACCAACTGCTAACAGCGAGACTTCAACTTGCAACACCAGCTCACACATAAATTTAGGCATTTACAGTCTATATGAAGAGTAACTGCACTAATCACAATACCGTAAGATCACTGCAAAACACTCCACTCACTAATAAGCACCAACTTCTGTCCCCAGAAATTTGATCTCTTGATCAAAGTCATCACGTAACAGCCCTATGATGCCAGACCAAAGATCTCTCCTAAATACTTATCTTGTTTCTGACAGTGGCCAAGAGAAGACACATAAGGAAGAAGGTAAGAACAGTGTACTTAGTGTGCCAAAATTTCCTTGGAATAACCTTTCCATTTCCAGAAATTTACTTAATTGTTTACATGACCCAAATAAACCTCTGACAGCCACAACATCCACTGGCAATGACAGTCTCACTTTAATCACGTTGTGTGAGAAGGCAGCTCTTTTTCTCCCCTTTAGAACCTGTCACCTGATTATTTCATTCAATTCAGCACTGATAAATCAGTTAATGCCTGTGCAGAATCAGAGATACCCTTATCATTTTTGTTCATTCTGCAGGAATTCATTTTGAATAGTCAAACATTCTGAAGTACCTCATCAAAGGGTTTTGTGATGCTGGTTTCCAACTGCCAGTCCATGGTCCGCCACACCTTCAAACTTCGATCATCAGCCTGAGATGCAATGTATTTCCCAACAGGATCCCAGGTCAGCCCTTTCACCAAGCCAGAATGCCCCTTCAAAGTGGCAAGAATTTCTGTGCACACAAACATTGAGAACAAGGAATAGTTACTGATACCTCCTTTATGACAGACTGCTGAGGAGATCTACAAGATCTTTTGGAAACAGCATTATTAAATATACCTTCCTTTAATGTACAAACAACAACGTAAGGAGTGCAAAGTTCTTTGTAAGAAACAGATCAGAGCAGAAACACCAGCAGAACCCCAGGTGTTCAGCATAGCAATTGCAAGCTATGGAAAGCAGCAGTTTAAGTGGAACTTCAGTTAAACATTCATCCTCTCCTACACACCCAAAGATTATCACAAATTCAGCTTTGTGCAGCAAACTTGATCTAAGCCAAAGCTGCAGCTGAACAGACACACCAGCCTGGTAGACCTGGTAACCTACTTTCAATCAATCTCTTCCTTATCGGACTGTGAGAGAAGAGGCTGAGAGTACGACACAAGCTACACAGCTAGCATGAGTATCTATAAACTCTGGTATCTGGATTGGAAGCAACCCTAAAACATAACACAGTGACTAGGCACCACAGAATGGGAGTTTTAGCCTGCATCAAGTTACATGGTGAGAAGCAGCCACATAAAAGCACATGCTCCCTAACTGCCACAGACCCTCACAGGTCAGCTAAAGCTGTCCAGTGTGCCGGCTGCTCATCCCTGAGAAAACAGACTTTGGGACTGTGTAACCTGCCAGCACTGCAGCAATGGAAGAAGGAAAATGGCCATCAACTGTAAGACTTGAGAGCTTCTGCTACTGTGAGGTTCCCCCAGTCCTTCCCTTCACCCTGTAAAGTCCCACTGCTTATTAAGCAGCAGCATTTAAAATGGGGTAAATAAAATAATGCCACCCCAAAGGTGAATGAATGTGAAGTCTTGTGGGTACAAAGGCAACAGGGGAAAAAAGAATACATATATGCATATATAGATGTATTATCAAGCTCAAGTTCTATCTATTTGGGATTTTTTGGGGGAAAAGATAAAAGAGAAAATACGTGTAACAAACCTTCACATAAAATTAGCAACCTGAATGTAGCTGCTATCTACAGCAGAGTGGCATCCACGGCTCACTACCATCCAAACTTGGAAGGAGGACCAGGTCCCCACGTTGTAAGAGTGTCATCTCAAAAGAGAGACAACCCATTCCCACCTGCCGATTTTCACAGACGGCAAAAAGCACCCATGAGGCAAAGAGTTCACAACAAAGCTTTACATATTGCACATCTGAAAGGTAAAAATTCTCACCTGGGAATTTGACAGCATTCCAGATGACAACAGTGTTATCCACACTACAGGATGCCAGCCAGGCATCATGCGGAGACCACGCTACATCCATGACATCTGTTTACAAAAAGTTTTCATTTAAGACATTGATGGTAACCAAACAATCCCAAAAATCTCTTTTAAAAGAACTGGTGTGGCAACTTCTTTTCAATCACTGAGGAATTATGATTCCACTAGAGAGGAAGGTAAGAAAGAACACAGCAGCGCTCGCTGGGAGGGAGCTCGTTTTTACAGCACCCAATGGGGGCAACAACAACAAAATCCAGGGCAGAGAATGCAATCTTTAGTGACAACAGGAAGTACTAATGCCTGTATAAAGTACTTTGTCTTGTTTTGAATGAAAAAGCAACAGCAGCTGTTGCAATGCACTCACTTTATTCCAACATGTGGAGTAATAAAAGTGATTTTAATCTTTATTTTAACCATAGCTCACGTTAGCAGGTGCAAAACATTTGAAATCTGATTTATTCCTCTTTTGCAGTGCTCTTTAGTTTTACTTTTTCTTAAATAAATGTTAATACTCTTTGGGTTACAAAACTTTGTATTCTGCTAACTGGGAGATTATTCACTGCAAGTGTGAACATTTACTTAAATAAAAATGCAGTTTAGCTTCCGTTATTCAGATTTACTTTTAAGCTACCAAATACCAAAATATAAGTTCTTTAGTTGCTAATTCTTCTACTACAATAGTTGCTGGAAGTTTTCTGCTACTTTGCCTGAGAGGCACTGGAATGGGCTGCCCAGGGAAGTTATGAATGCTTCATCCCTGGCAGTGTTCAAGGCCAGGCTGGACATAGCCTTGGGTGGCATGGTTTAGTGGGAGGTGTCCCTACCCACGGCAGGGGGGTTGGAACTGGATGATCTTGAGGTCCTTTCCAACCCAAACTATTCTATGATTCTATGATTTTAAGTAACTTGTACGAAAATCAGCATTTGATAAAAAATGACATTTTCTTTTAGATTATCATTGATGCTCCTAGAAGTAATGACTGACTTGCCACCAAATATGTACTTTTTGAGGAAAAACTGAGAAGATTGTTAGATTGGGTTTTTTTCCCCCAAATACATGCAAACTATGTTCATTCAACGCCTTTTAACTTACCCCCTGAATGGCTTCTGAGAATTGATACACACCTCCACTGCTCAACATTAGTAAGTTTGCTACTAGAACCAAACACAGTGCTAGGTCCAATGTACCTAATTAAAATAGAGAGAGTTATCAACAGAACAACCTTAGGTTCTTCAAACTTTTCTTGCTAAAGAAAATCAGATGCACAGTACACTTCTTTTTTATAGTTAATTACTTCTCCAATGAAAACTGAAGGGAAAAAGCACTTTCTTTTTTAATAGAAAGTAATTCCAGTTATTAAAAATTAGCTTCAATAAAACCTACAATTCCTACCGATAGTAAAAGAAATTAACATTTAAGATAACTCTTCAAATCTCACTAGGAAGCTTTCTTCAAGTACAGAAGAAAATGCTTCAGCTCCTTGGTAGGACAAAGACTACCCAGGTAGAGACACTCCAGCCCAGGAGACAGGACATCAAATCTCCCACACCACGTTTCAGCTCCTTATGCACCAGGAGAAGCAGTGAGTTTACAAAAGACCAGCATAGCATAGCGAAGAAATATTAAGAGATGTGACAGAGTAAGCTACTTAAAATACCACATAAAATCAGGAAGGAAGGAAGAAATATACTTACGCAGCTCGTTTCCACACCATAATCAACTTGTCATCTCCCCCTGAAGCCAAATAAACTCCATTGTTTGACCACCGCACACAGTTCACACATGCTGAAACGCACAAAACAAAGTTTGTAAGATGAAATACGAGAAGAAGTGGTTCAGGACTGAGGCAGAGTTTGTAAAAACCAAAACTTGACAGGAAACGGTTAGGATTTAAGTGTGCTTTTTTCACTTGTAGCAGTTACTCTGCCTGCTTTAAATAAATGAATTAGTACTTATCTTTCAGCAGCAGTTGAGGAACTTCTTATTTTAAAAGCCTACTCCTTATTTAAAAAAGCTTCACCAGAAGTAACTCAAAAGAAGAAAGATTAATATTCATCTAACAAAGAAAACTGCTTGTGGTAAATGAGATAGGATTAAGAGAGCAAAAAAGAGAAGATACATCTTGAAGATGATGCATCTTGAAGAAGGGACAGCTTTTCAGGTAACCATACTTCTTTCAAATGTAATGTGCAATAAATCCAGACTAATTTAGAACTACAACAGGATACGTCATATGATATTTCTTTAATACTTATTTTTTCTCTTGCCCTTTCTTTCAGAGCTTCCCAGTTCCTCAGAATGTGCATTATCAATTACTTGATGGCTTCAGCTGGAAAAAGCTCATAGGGAGATTTCCAAAGGTAACTATTTCTCTGTACAGTTTCCTCATTTTCCCAACATTTTCTGCTGAACATCTAAACCAGTACACAAGCAAAGTATGAGACCACTCTGCTGTATGGTATTGATTCTTCACCACTGAACATGGCATGAATTTTGTAAAACATGAAATGCTTAAAAAAGGTTAAAAAAAACCAAATGACGTCTTTGTTACCTAAGTGATTGTCCATCTGACAAAGCATCTTGGGAATATTTTCATTCTTTTCATCTTCCTCTTTCAGGACAGGAGCCATATTCCAGATTACAACTTTCCCAGAATCCTGACCTGTAAGAGAACAAAAACCCAACCCATCCCCTTTTAAATACATGCAAAAAGGCTTCTCAACCTAAACATCTGTTCTGGAACTGACAAAATTGAGGCACTGCTGGAAACATCTGGATACAGATGCCATTCGGATATAATTACAACAAGTCAGAAGTGCTTTATTTTTCCTGAAGCTCTTAAAAATAAAAGTTATACAGCCTTGTTCAAAAATCATACTGTGCACAACTGATGGCTACTGTAGGAATGAACGGCCTATAATAAGATTGTACTTTAAAAGAGAAAAGATAGATTCAAATCCAACATTGCAGTTATTGTAGCCAACATAAAATTATTCACTATTGTGATCCACATAATATTTTTGCATCTATTTCTCCATTTATATAATTGAAGGGGTTTGTCCCAATGGCTCTAGTGTTTAGCAGGTCAAAAAGCCCAGCTTCACATTCAGTTCCCCTTCAAAGAAGAAATTTGGCCAGTATGGCCACAAGTAATTACTGCAGCTTCTGTCTATCTCAATGATGTCCACGAGGATGAGTACATCAGAAAACATAACCCTGCCTTCTGCAGTAACAGCAGCACTTGCCAATACATTTTAATGACTTACACAATGGTCTGTTTCTCAGAGATAAATGATGTGTTTTGGAAAGGGTCAAACAGATTCAAGTGTTGTGAAGGCACAAGATTACTATTATAGCCCAAAAGTCGAACTTCTGTCAGTATGCAAACACACCTTGTCCTCCTGTTGCAAACTTGGTCCCATCTGGATGAATGTCCACTGAAAATATTGGCTTTCCTGGAATTAGAGAACAAGCAGCAACACCGTGAGTTGTTTTACAGCCAAAAGAATGCAGTAATGCCAGAAAAACAATAACTGTTCTCGATGGTGAATAACTTCCTTCTTCTAAAAACTATAGTTGTTAAGTATTACAGCTGACTACAAGAGTTGAAAGCAACTTAATTACAGAAATGACAGCCTATTAAAAGCATATATGGAAGTTACCAAGCCATAACAAACCAGTGATAACCCAGGACACTTAATCCAGCAGGATATGCCAAATGCCTCAAAGCTAAGTAATACCACAAAGCAAATGCCAACGAGGCAAAACTGAATTGAGTAAGGAATTCCTCCCAGGTTTCTATAGCTCATTAGCTGATGACCTGAAGCAAGTTTTGTTTTCGTTTCTGGTTTTGTGTTTTTCAATCCTCCCCGATCTCAGACTGCATCTCTTGGTCACACCATTACTTGTCTCAGATTCTGCTGTTATGAAACACTTCTACTCAAATACTAGCTTCTATTTTTATAGCTTCCACATAGACAAAGGAAGACTAACCAACTCCAGTACTAACTCTTAAATCCTTTGGTTCTCCACATGCTACATCATTAGAAGAAAACTAGTAATCTTCCAAAAACATAAACTCTATAGAAAATAACTAATATAGCTGGGAAACAGCTCTGGAAATCAGACAACCCTTTCTCTCAGCCTATTCTGCTTCAACCACTGGATCACACACCCTCTCCTACATATTCAGAGTTCTTTTAACCTTTGCAGAAAGAGAAGGAAAAGGGGAGGAGTAAGCTTATTGCCCTTTCAGTGATGCGCAAAGAGCTACCACTAAGGATTACTTGAAGGAACACACAATTTCCACATTCACATAATTTTTGGCAGCAGTCCCAACCCTTTCAAACTGGAATGCTTCTGCAAGCAAGATCACACACGTGCCAGTATAAAATAAGGCAGTTTATCAAAGAGCCAAAAGAACTGGTACCCATATACCAGGGTTACTCAATAAATTTCCCTCTATCTCAACTCTTCAGTGCATCTTCACAATATGCTAAGACATAAAAAGATAAAACTTGGAGAATTTATCCAGTGATAGATTTTAGCATCCGAACTCATTGACATTAAACTGCTAACAAAATCCCCATCCAAATATCCAGTATTTCTTACTTTTTGTGGGGTGTGCATTTTGCTTCATGTCAACTTTTATTTTCCTTATGGTGCCTTGCTCTAAGGTTTATTTTACTTGGATTTATACTAAAACTGACATGTGATTCCCCTTAAAATTTCTACAGGCAGCCAAGCAAAGACCTTAAGCACAGTAAGATGGCACTCAACTTGCATTCCTTCCAAGTCCTTTAGGCCACATAAAACAGAACCTGAGACATAGCTGTGGCTTTTCTTCAGCTTGTTGTGCCAATTCTATCTTTTGTACTGTATTATCTTGAACGCAACTTAACTTCAGACAGGGCTAAGCTGAATACTTAGAGAAGCACAGGCAAGAAACAAACACCTATCTTGCCCTTCCCAGGTGTTTTAAACTATCATAGCCTCTCCAGTTTCTGCCTTATCTTAAGAGCACAAGACTAGAGGATCAGTAACATCAGCTGTCCTTCTTCTGGGCAAAGTTTTTGCACAGATCTACAAACAGGGTTGATGAAATTTAACAAGTTATTTTATTTATGGAGCCAGAGGTAACTTAGCTACAAATTCACCATAAAAGCTTAAAATTAGCCACACCACACCAGGGAAAATGTCCACCCAGCCCAGCACTCTGTGTGCAGAAACCAGCACTAGGTATCACCCTAAGCATGACAAGGGCACAACGTTTCTTCCTAGGATAACTGCCCATCTCCAAAAGATCCCAACTCGCACTTCTTGAATCAGAGGCCCTCAACAGGTTTTTCTCCTATGAATTCAATCGTTCACCCCTTTTCTGCCGCTCACAGCTCTACACACGTTCATCATGTCTCCAGCTCAGTTTTCCCACCCCTGGCCCAAAGACTCCCACTCAGCCATGCCTTGTACAAAAGCTGTCTCTCACTTTTGATCATTCTGGTCGCTCCACTGTAAGCCTCCTTCAACTCTCCTGTATTTTATGAGAGGGAGAGGAACTGCTATTGAAGACAGTGCTCAAACACAATCATCCATAGTGGGATACAGTTTTTAGTTATTTTCCTAGCAGAAATTTGGGGTTTTATCTAACAAACACTGAGCAGATATTTTCTTAAATTATTGTAACTCTAAAATCTCAGACCTCAGAGGAAGCTGTCAGGTCACAGGACATTGCTTTATATGTGGTTTAAAAAGGGGATGGACTTTGCACTTGGGAAAACCGGCACTAATAAATGAAGCCCTCAACAACTAATCAAGTTTCCTGCATGGCTCAATTGTGATCCAGGGAGGGATCCTATTTTGCAAGTAACTAATCATGCACAATGACCTACCCAGGAAACTTGGGCTTTTCCACAGAATTTGCCAATGAGCTTAACATAGAGTGACTTGTGAACATAAGGCCTGTCAAATTCATCTCCTGTAAGGGCCAGGTAAATATTGTTTCCATCTGAGGGATACTTCCTAATAAACTGGACTGATTTCATACGTCACAGTCTCACCAGCAAAGTCCAGGTGTATCCAGTGGTTAACCTTTAAAGACCTGCTTTTTCTCCCTAGAAACATTAGTTTACTAAATCAAGTTCCAGACTTCTAGGAGTTTGTACAGGTAAGAGTCTTCCAGCTTCCATATACAGGAAATCTGTCAAACTACCTCCAGCCTCAGCCTGTCACACCCTCTTTGTAATAAACATCTGCATTAATCAAAATGCAAACAACTGCAAAATGACATGGTTTACTTATTAGTAGAGGAACACATGAACTTAAACTGACAATAGGAAACCAATGAGGCAAACAACTACTTATGTTCTTGCTCAGGACCACAGGGTATCAGGATTTCATTCCTGGCTGTGGCTGCAGTGAGCTTTCGGTGAAGCCAAGCGTAGCAGCAGCCCTGTTTGGATGCCTGCAGGAAACAGTAACTACTGGATGTCAGGACCTGGGCTTTCACCTCTTCAGCTAAAATGACCATTTGCATCCATTTTTCAGGCAGCAGAAGTTACTGTATGTTTCAGCACCAGGGAGCTTAGAGACTCACGGTGGTGTAATCCAGGCTAGAGAGCATCTGACTTGGGCCCTTTGGGCAACGCTCAGAAAGAAGTTGTAGCTGTTCTATTTACTCGAAAGCAGCGTATCAACGTCACAAAGAATTCAGTTCCTATCTAGCACAAACACTACATGAAGTTTCAAGTCACTTTTGTCACATACTCCTGTTCACAAGTACACAGACAGGTGAAACACCCGGAGTTCACAGCAGAGGTTCAAAGTTTCAACATCAGCTAGAAGAGGCATTTGAAGGCCAATGCACCAGCTTGGAAAGAGGAATCTTCCCAGTGTCCTGCTCCAGAGCTGCATGTGCTTCTCTTGGCTACTGACAAACAGGGGGCTTGTTATGATCAAATGAGACCCGTAAAAAAGGATCACTCGTAAAGCGAGTGCTTGCGAACATGTATCAACGCTCCCACAGTCCAGAAGGAATGCGTGTTTTTAATAAGTCTGCTCACCAAGTTCAGTAATTATGAGATCGCTCGCCCAAGGAAACCAAGGCTTAATATTTGTTTGCAGTTTTATCCACCCAGGGATGTCAAATGATTACAAAAAGAGAACAGCAAGTGATCGCAGGACAGAAATTTAGCAAGACAAGGTCATTCCCAGGGTGCTCTTTCCTCCAGGATACCATTATCAAGGCAATATCATTTATAGTAGAGGACAACTGTCACAGGTTAAAGCTGCCAGGCTTGTTCCGTACTACTTGTGGTTCATGAACTGGTCACAGACACTGTGTTTTTCCTCACTTCCATCATTTTCTCAAAGCAATGGAGAAGGAGCTACTCTCTGATAGCAACTGCCTCCCTCCTCTGTCCAAGTCGTTATCTCTGGTGTCAGATCCTGTCAAAACGAGCCAAAAGGCACAAGGTCCCTGTTTCAAAGAGGCTGAATGCTTTCCAATGCTCCAAACTAAAGATGTGTTGAATTTCCTAACAGCAATCATGTATCAAACCAAAATGTGATACTTAAGCAGGAACATTAAAACGGCATTTTGTCCTCTTGTAATAATACCTAAAGAAAAAAGGTTTAAACTATGGAAGCTCCCAGCATCACACTGCATGAGGAAGCAAACTGGGTTCATTAAAAACACAACACCTTATGATAGACCAGATGTCCTGTTGGATTCTTTGTTTAAGGAAGTCAAATATATATTATGTACTTAAAGAAATATCAATAATGAAGCTGGAACAGGAAGCTCCAAGTGAGGTAATTCAAATCCAAGAAGGTCCAATCTTTAAAAAATTATACCAAATGAAGAAAAATAAAAGCTATTTTAAATATTGCATCTTTTCCATTTGTTAGTTACCTTCAGGCAATAGTCAACAGAATATAAAGCCAATTCCATGTTGATTCTTACCACAGGATGAATGACTTCCTATTCATTTTACTTGCAGCCCATCTGATATATAACATCAAACACGACTCACAAATCAATTCAAATATTTACATTCCACCATTACAGCTTGGAGAGATGATAAACTCTGTGCTCATATTTAAACAAAAGCAGACTCTGATTTCTACAAGTTGTTATACATGAACAGCACCTTGGGATTTACCTGGGTTTCTGGGAATGACAAGAGACCTCCTTGCCTGCAGGGCTCAGCATGTGCCTGCATTTGCCAGCTTTAATGACCAGGGCTTGCAAAACCTTGTGTGCCAAATACATATATACAACTTGGATACATGATGCATCTTTATAGAGGTGCTGAATGGAAAACTGGGAAGGAGAAGCAAGGGCACCATCTGTATCCTAGTCATCTGTTCCTGCCCCCACTCTTAGATTGCATGTTTCAATATTCTTCCTTGCTCTAAGTCAATGAAACGTGGAAGAGAAGAACACAGCGATGAGAGAGTTTTACTCAAAACCTAATAAACCCACATTAAGAGGGTGAAAAGCTTACGGAAAATGCATCTGAAGAAACATTTCCAGTAAGTTCTCAGATAAAGCGACATTAAGAACTCCAAGGCAAAAACCTGTAGAGCCAAAACACCTCAAAGTGCTTTTAATGCAAACAGCATCATTGGGTGAGCAGCGCATGGTTCGCGGGTGTACTGGATTTCCCAGCTACAACACTGACTGCCAGTGTCTCATGGAGCTGTATACCTGTAAGCATCATTAAACCCATTCTAGTCCATTCAGTAAGGAAAAAACCCAAAATTGAATGGGGAGAAGAGAAGGACAGCGCCTTGACCTGGCGCGTGGAAGACACTGTGAGGACTCCTGCTCACAAACCAACAGTGAAGCAGCGTCTTGTGCCTGTGGAGAAAATCAAAGGAGTTAAAAACTCCTTTTACACAGAATCACTGTGAGTCTCCAGGACACAGAGTAAGTATAAATTATGTTTACCCTGTTTCTGGAGAGGTTTCAGAGCAAGCAGGCAGACCCATTAAGAGTGATGGAGACTACTTGCCTGCAGCGATGCCTGAAGGATCTGGAACCCGGGCACGTTAAAAGAGCCTGGCTGAACTCCCCAGTTTTTATCCTGCACGCCTTGCCCCAGGGACAAGAACACATGAATGTTCTACAGTCCTGTGTACATCTGCAGACCTCAGAGCATCCTACAAATGAAGCTAGTGATGAACATCTGCTCTGCAGGTGGTGAAACTATGACAAAGTGACGTGCCCAAACTCATCCCAGCAGGACAGCAGCAGGCATGGGAATAAAGTCTGGGACTATCAAGGCCCTGGCTCACCCATTATCCACTAGGCAAAGTATCACGGGGCTTCGTAAATGGAGCTCTGCTGTGAACAGCTTGGCTGAAGGCTGTTTTCTGCAGTGCTGAGATGCATTTTAAGTTGCTACAGATTTCACACACGTACCCTCACCACGGGGGGCACCGCTGAAGAAATACAGAAAGAAGTTACAGATCTAATCCTTGTGACTTGCACAGGCTTAGGTCAAAAGCGTGCTCCCACTGCAGCTCCAGAGAGGCACGAGACCATTTGCCCACAGGCAGGTGGAGGTTAAGATGGAAATGCAACATTTGTTTAGATCGACCAGGCAGAAAGGGAGAAAACACCTCACATAAAGTACTTCCACGTTGAGAAAAGGCGACTAAAACCTTGCGTCAAAAGGCTGGGTCCATCTGCTGACTCCAGTACCTGCAGAGTAGGTCAAGTAGAGGTGCACGTGAAATGCATCCCAAAGCTTAAATTACTGCTCTTAAAACCTGCAGCATGATTACAAAGACATCAACGCGTGCAGAAAGGCAGCTGCAAAGTTGTATCTGCGGTTTTCAACTCAAAGCACACACTTGAATACGCCAGTCTCTGGCTTGATTTTACTCTAGAGCTAAAGTCCAACTGTTGACATTTATATCAGAGTGTAAGATTCGCAGTTCAAATAAAGCTGCACCCATGAATGCGTGGACAAAGCTTGCATCAGCATAAAGCAGATTTTCAGTTTAGATTTGTTCTCACTGCTTTGCCCAGAACAAGACAAGGTTACACTGGAAATTTCTCAAAAGCAGTGTAAATACTGACACCGATGCTGTCGTGTACTCACCACACCAGGAAAGCTCAGAGCTTTCTGCCAGCAGCGACACTTCATTCTGAGTGTTTCAGCTCACAAAGCTGCTCGGAACCACCACAGTGGCAGGCAGGATACTACACAAATCCAGGCAGCTGTTTCAAAAGCAGCATCAGCAGAATCTTTTCCTTCCACGGCGAACAACAGCGCTGCAGCTTATTGCATGGCGGGGGCTCTAACACTGAACTTGACTCAGTAACGCGGGACCACCGTGGCCAGTGCTGCGCATTGGCACGGGACATCCGCGCATCCACCAACCCCCAGGGGCACCTCGGTCGCTGCCCGACAGCCTCCTGCCTCTCACCGACCACGCTTGATTCAAACCACCCC
>JAOEHX010061138.1:3088-21293 GCA_025448015.1 Bolborhynchus lineola
AAAAGGAGAAGGGAGGACATTCAGAGCGATAGTGTTACTCTTCACGAGTAACTGTTACGTGTGATGAAGCCCTGCTTTCCTAGGGATGGCTGAACACTTGCCGGCTGATGCTGATGGGGAGTGATGAATGAATTCATTGGTTTGCTTTGCTTGGTGTCTGGCTTTTGCTTTACCTATTAGACTGTCTTAAACTCAATCCAGAAGTTTTCTCACTTTTACCCTTCCAATCTTCTTCCCCATCACACCAGGGTGTAGGGGAGAATGAGCAAGCAGCTAGCTGGTGCTTAGTTGCCAGCTGGGGTTGAACCACAACACTAGCATATATTCTTCAAGTACTGCAGCATACCGTAACTGCAGCAGAGAGTGGAGGTCACGTCCTCTGGAGCACAGATCAAAGAGCACACTGAAAGTGGGATGACAGTGCCCAGGTCACAGGACCAAACCTGCCACACATGAAGCCTGAGGTAGTAAGGAGCAGTTTCCACAACTACTTACAACTTATAAATGATGCTGTCAGTGTTCCCTGTCTATTTTGGGGCACAGTCAACCAGGTTTAAGTTTTCAGCTAAGCCAAGCAGGTTGATTTTAAATTAAGGTAGAAGCACTTATATAGTTGAGCTCTGTTATCATCCAGGAGACAAGTAGCTGCTGAAAGGGAGCACAGCATGGCCTTCTGCTGCAACTGAACTAATTCAACTGGCTGGTGACACAGGTGTGTAGTGACGCATGAAAATTTCATGAGTAATGAACAAAAGGAAATTATTTAAAGTTTGGCAGAAACATAAAGCAGCGTGGGCTGGCCAAGCTTAGGCTGCTCTAACTCAAGATGCAACAATGACTTGTTTGTTAGCTGATGTGTTGTGCCAGAGTTAGAAATGTAAGTGGATGCCCACACTGACACAGCACACTAGTTCTATAAAAAAGAGCCTGTGCTCATCAAAGTAGTGTGTTTCACACATCAACTCTGAACAAGCCCCAGGGGTCAATGGAAAACAGATTCCATGAACAAGTGCATACAGTATTTGTTACCATGGGGAAACAAAGGATCATCTTCCCTCACACACTTCATTTATTCAATATTACAGTTCCCTGATGTATGTGATATAAAATAATTTATTTCTGTGTGTATTTACACATCCATGTAGAAAACAGATCATAAGCAAAACCATATAATCTCAACACAAATTCCTTGTTAAATGCAAATGCAAATTCATGAAAAGCTTTTTCCTTTTGAGAGGATCTTGCCAATTTAGCTCCTTTATCAGTATAACAAAATACTTATGAAGGCTGCAAAGAAAGAATACAGAATCAAACTGAAATTTTGAGAGGACGTTTGGAGGATGAACTACATTTGTCAAAATCAAAGTATGATCCTCATATCATGAAAAATTACAGAGGGTTCAAGATAGAGCCCTGCAGATAACTTCCATTACATTTCTGAATGCACCTAAAAAGCTTTTAAATGTAAATCCCACCTACCTTTAAAATTAAAAATTAATGTTAGCATTTATCAAACTATTATAAACAGAGGAAACTCAAGGATTTGGAAAGGATTAAATTGTTACTTGGGAGCTATTACACTTATCTCCTCTTCCATAAAAGCACATGCATAACAGCAACAGTAGGAAGCTGAACATGAGGGACATTTCTTTTGAACTTTTATGATCTTTCTTCACTGCTCTGTTGTTCAAGTCAAGCATCATAAGTAAATAAACATATTATTTAAATGAAAGATGTTGCTAGTGGAAGTTTTGTTGTAGAAATATCTGGTATGAAAATCTTGGGCAGACAATGCTGGTTCCCCACCCCTTATAATCTTCCAGCCCACTTACCTACTGAGTCTCTTTAAAAACACTATTTCCTTCAAAGCCAAGTTAGTGAGGCCTTCAGTGAAATCTATATTCCAAAAACCCTATCTTAGATCTGAAAGAGATCCTGCTAAACAGTGCAGGAAAACTAAATAAACATAAATATTTGCAATGCCATTTTTCTGCTTCTAGGTATTTTGTTTTGGTTTTCCTAAAATAAGAAGACATTTACTGCAAACTCCATTTTGGATACACATATTCGAGATTCATATGCACCCCAACATCAGCATTTCCTATCAGCTGTAATTTGCCAGTTCTCCACAAACACTGAGAGGTTCTGTGAAGTTGAACTCTTCTCATTAATTGTACAGTGAATCTTAAAAACCTGTTCCTTATTTTTCTAAGCAAAGATTAAGCTAGTGTAAGGATCTACAAAGTTCTTCTTAAGTGTTTACACTTACAGAAAAGCGAGGTATGATATTGTAAATGCATCTATCAAGTTTCACAGGAATTTTAGCAAAATATCTTCAAAGTTTTTGCACTGTAAATACAAAAAGAATTCCAGCAACTCACTTTCGTGGACTTGGCTTGGCCTACAAGAGCCTACAGGAGTTTTCACATTAAGAGACATCGTATAAAACCTAGGTGTTATCTACACACTACATGATTCAAAAAAATCCTATTTCAATGGTAACTTCCAGGTCTTAAAAACATTGAACATACCAGCTTCTCCATGAAACAGATTGATAACTGACCATATTCACCTATTTTGCCAAATTAAACACATTTTTCCCCATCATCTATATGATGAGTTCCAACAAGTTTTAGCAATAGACACAAATTTTGTGAATCCACATGCCTATCAGATGTCATAGCATCCTTGTATTAAATCTGTAAGTCCTATCATACTTGCTTTAGAATTAAATGTGATGTGCCAAAAATGCCTCCAAAACTCCAGGACATTACATGGAGTAGCGTGTTATTTAAGAATCTTATACCATTCTTAGTCTATACCTTCCTCTTTTCTGCTTGGAATATTTCTTCTGCTGCTTTATCACTGACACAACCAGAAAGTGTACTGTGAACAGTAATAATTCATGTAAGCACTAATACTGTTTTCTGCCCTTTCAGTTGGTTAAAAGGAGGACTATCTTGAGGCAAAACATACTCTTGACTTATATATAGCAGAAACATAAGTACTGCAGCACAGTGCAGATTCTGAATCATCTGGATGACTTGGGCTTTTGTTTACATTGAAAATATTTTAAACAGACAGGCTTTTAAAGAAGATTAAGGATGGAATTTACAGGGAACTTTAAGAGAAGACAGTGCCTAAATCCTTTGAATTTCAATGGGGGAGTCATTCCTCTTAGATACAGAGCTCTTAAAAAACAACTGTATTCTATCAGGCAAATGCGAAGCAGAAGATCAATATAGCTATCTAAACTCAATGAACCATAATTTAATGGACAATTTTCTGAACACTAATTTTTCACTGACTTTAGGCTTAGTCTTATTTTTTTTAATTTTAAAACTTCAGAAGATATTTACATTCCAGACATCCTGCCAGCAACAAGTGGAATACATACTGGTACGTGTGTTTTCTATCAATGTAGCAAAAGATCAGAGTAATCACTTGAAATCCTTTGATTTCACTGCCAAACGAAATAATATTGTGACGATTAAGCATCACTACAACCAAACAGGGGATGTCAATAGAGAATTTAAAATTTTTTGATACATAGTATTAGGACGTGTAATAAAAATCACTGTAAGTCACTTAACTATTCTCCTACTTTGTCATGCTGCTTGTTTGAAAGACTGACCTGTCTGGGAAAAAAAACAACAAAACAACAACAACAACAAAAAAAACCCCAACCAAACAATCCCAGCCATATCTCAATTATTAAAAAGTAATTCTTTTAAATCATGTTAGCTAACAACTTGGCTTTTTAACATATTTGTGTGGAATGGAACTTCTCCTCCTCATATATTCATTCTTTGAAATACAAAGTACTGAAAGCCAGGTATTAAAATCACTTTGGCAAATAGAATACACTGGAGTAACTGAAGAAAACAAAGTAAAGAAGTTTTAGCTTTAAAATTCAAATTTAGTTAGATTTTTTCAGGTTTTGATTCTCCAATTACCAGACATCACCTAAATAACAGCAACATGTGAACAATAATTTCCTATAGCATTAGATCTTAAAAAAATTTCATCGCAGCTGTTTCTACAGTCAATACAAATGACAATCTCTGATAAGTTACAAGGAGCATGTTGAAAATCAGATACTGTGTATGAAGTATGAAAAAAATCAATGAAGAGAAAGACAAAATATAGTATCTTCTTAATTATTTATCTCCAAAGTAAGAATCACTGTAAGGAATAATACCTCTTCTCCCCAGAAAAAGAGATTACTAGAACTGGACAGTAAAATTCCTTACGACAGGTGCCAGAGTACAAAAGGATTGACTTAGACTTTTGTCTATTTTAAAAATATGTCTATTAAAAAAGTATGTCTATATTAAAAATATTTCTAAAACCCCTGCAATATCCATAGAAAAGGTCAAATATTTTTGCTCTGTAAATTGGAAAGTGAATGAAGTGCACCTTTGTAAACATAACATGGGAGGTGCTGCCACATTTCTAAGAGAATGCTTGCTGACTTTCACTGTGGAAAAGCAACATGAAAATACAAGGAAGTTACTTGCATAAAATAGCAATGATGCCAATTATTTTAATTATACTGTTGATGCAACAAAGCAAGAGCATACGCAAATGTATGATTTAGTCTATTACTATATGGATCCTCTATACCAACTTAAATTAAGTTTGTCTTAGCTCCCTATGGTCCTTTTTCCTAGAATTACAAGCAACTCTTTCTTCTGTATGTCCCAAAATACCTAGCTTCACCGATATAAAAGCCAAAACCTACATTCAAATTTCCACACAACTAGGTAAGAAAACCCATCTTAAAACTTGTCAACATGTTTTTATTATTAGTGATAGTATTAAGAACCTAATCTTTCCACCACATAAATGCACTGTAGATGTTCCAAAAACCCTAGAAAAAATACCTAGTTGATTGGAAATTTTCAAGTTGACAGGACAAATTTCCTGCATAGTAACATCAGGATTTGTTAGAAAAACTGAATGCTTGTTGACATGTTTCTTCAGATATGTAGGCATTTTGGTAGCTAAAAGAATAATAATCCAAAATATTTTCCCTATTAAATTGATTTCATAAGCTTTCTTAATGCTGAAAAATCAAGAAATCAGTCATCAACTACACATGTATGTAATCGTGGGATACAATACTTCTGAAGAATCTGTACAGCCAAACAGCATTCAAATTCACCCTGATCTACTTAGATTTATTAGATTACAGTGCATAGCTCAAAGGATTGCTTCTCATCAGTTAAGTTCTACATATGTACAGTACATTTTATATCAAAATTAGCTGGAGGGTATACTGAAATATTACACTAATTCATGCAGAGGACCTGATGTGATGTATAATAGCCTAAAGCTACAAGTAGAACCCTATGGGGAATGGGAAACAGGCTTTTAACAAATGACTGCTGTATTAATAATGGCAATCTAGGATACTTTTTTGTCAAATTAATTAATTGTTAAACTAATTTGCAAGGACACATGTAATTTATATCATATACTGACTTCTGCTACTCTTAAGAAACCTTATACTTTGGAAAAATAATAGTTGTTTTTATACTGATAGTCTGTTTTTTTCTGTTCCCAAGCCTTACCTTAGTAAAGGTGATTTTATTTTAACAGTTCACCAACCCTAAATCAGCAGGAACTAACATGCATCTGTTCAAGAGTAGTTTGCATGGCATTCGTTTTTTGCCTATCGTAAGTGAAAGATTTGTTTCATCATAACTTTTCAAGTTTAAAAATCCATGTTTAAATTACTCTAACCACCCTAGACACACTTTGGGAATTTTATATGCTTTTACTCTCAAAAATCGTGTTCTACACATTCCAGTAGGTTTGCAGCTCCATGCATTCCTTCAACCCAAACCTTCTATTACACTAAAACCAACTGGATAAGTAGGAAACACCCTAACATATCTCCCAAGCCACAGCTATTTAGTCTAACTTCATAGCTTCAGTGATACTGAGAGGATCAGGGCTGAACTTCAGAACTATGTGGTTTCAGAAGAGAAAAGGAAAATTTTAATATAAAAATTAATAATAAAAACACTTTTTTTCTACATATTTCTTCTCTACGCATGCTGATGTGCCATGACACCTCTATCTCCAATTGACACAGAACATATTTATACATACCACAGTTTGGTGGTTAACTTGAATCACTTCATCCCCAGCATGGATTTTCTTGCACCGATCTGCAGGTGACTGAATTTAAAATAAAAGAGATGATCAAGAATACAGTTCTTACTGGTCATCATCTCTCTTTCAGCAGTATGCTTTCTAAGCTATGTAAATCAGGTTAGATTGAAAATGACATTTTACTGTGAAATAAAGAGTTAAATAAATATTTAATAAACCAATTCATTGTTATTGGAGAAAAATAATCTGCACTATTGTACACAATACAATCAAATATAAAGAAAGGTATGAATATTTTTTTTTTTTTTTGAAAGGATAACAGAGTCCTAAGGATTTCTTTTAAATTTCATTCTGCCAAAAGAGTGCTTTAATCTAACATCTCTTAAAGCCTTGAAAGCCAACCTTTGGCTGAATATTGAACCTATCAAGACTAATTGGCCATTCTTCACAAACAAATTTCACAACATTGCCTTTTTATTTTTCAATGCTTCAATATGTTTCAGGGAACTTCAGTAAATGAATGCTCTTCAAAGAGCACACAAAGGGAGAGGACTAGGTTGGGTACCAACTAGGAAGATCATGTAAGTTACATGGTAACTTAGTTCTGGATCATTAGGGTGGAAGAAATGCAAGCAGCATAAAAATCCTACAAAGATCACACTTTCAAAAAGCAAAGTATTTTCAGTTTTGGCTTTTGCCTCAAAAAACCCACCTCAATGACAACACAATGCAAACATAAAAGCCCACGATAAAAAACCCCAATGCTCCTCCATCAACTGACATTCCCACAAAACTCTCCTCTTCTGCCTTCTGTATTCACAGCAGACCAACTGTTTTCTGAGGCAAATACTCCTATGTTTAGAGGAAAATAAGTTCCTTCAGCTTTTCATAGAGTGACAACGCTTTGATTTTTCTCTCAGTACTGTGACTGCTGGTCTATGAAGGCACTTGATCAACTTAAAGGTAGAAGGTAAGACTGGCACTTTGAAAGAAAACAACCTGAGTTGCTCCAAAGTAGGTTTTTGAAAAGCTCCTAGGAATTTTACAGAAATGAATGAAATTAAATTCATTTTCAGACAAAATAACAGGTTGCCTAGAGAATATGCTCTAGGCCTGAAATGAAGACTCTTTGTAGTAGCCTACATACTATATTCTAATTCAAAATATGTCTGATAGCTTCACCACAACTTTCTAGTGCAATTGCATGTAATTCATGGTCTAAGTCAAGGACAGTGTTTAAATGAGAGATATCCAAGAGAAACATGAGGCTGAGGTTGTTACTGACAATTTAGTCCTAGGAGACATTGCTCAGAACATCCTAAATCAAGCTAGGCTGGGGAAAGCATAATTTTACTTGTATAAGGAACAGCAGCCGTGACCTTTTGGTACTACCCCAGCATTAAAGGTGTTGGCTGAGTTACTTGGAGAAAAATTTTAATGCTGGTGATTATGTTGTAATGATCTGTATTTTGCCTGCCATTTCACTACTCATACTTACTCATTCACACCTCTAACAATCTTTATAATTCTCCTATGTAATACTGCTATTTTAGCTCAGATGTTGTTACACCTAAGACTTTCAAAATGTAAGTGCAAGTGAATCTTGTGTAATTACCCTTGAACTCTACAATACAAACTTTCTCTTGTGGCACTCGTGGCTTGCATCTTGACAAAGCAGGTATTTTGTGTAGCAGTGTGACAAGCCAGTAAAATATGGTCTGAGAATCTTCAAATTGGAAAAGTCTATTTAAAAAAGCCCTCATTGCAATTGTGCCTGGAACATACTACTGCAAGGTGAGGAAAAAATCATTTATAAAGGAGTCTCAAGGTTATGGTCTTATGAAAAGGTTACAACTCTTGTGCCTTATCCTTTTTCCTCCCAAGTAATACACAGAGACCTTGCCATAAAGGAACAGTATCTTTTATCAACACTGTTTAAGGCAAATAGAAGAGAACCTATAAGCTTTTTTTTCACAGATGTATCTTTAGCTTGTAATTCAGTTCAACAGGGAGTTGAACAACAGATGGAAGCACCTGTTACTGAGGAGCACACATACAAGCTATTAAGAATCTGCTTAGGATTTATTCTTCAGAATAGACTAAGTTTTGTTCTGTAGGGTAAATGTTGTCTTTGTCCTCTTCCCCCTGTACACCCACACTGTCTGAGAGATCAGTTTAGATTCCCTGAAGTACATTTGCTACATGCTCAGAATAGAGAAATCGACGATATTTTTCTGAAAGGTCTCTCTTCCCTGAGATTTAAGGGCACCCTGCAAACTCAAACAGTGCACCGTAAGTGAGGATGCTGGAAGCACCCCTTCAAAGTTACAATCCTGTTGGAGATGCACTACATGCTATTACTTTAGAAAGTACTCTTTTCTATTGGAAAACCAAATTGCAAAATGACCTTATTTGAAGAATAAATTTGCTTTGTAATTTAAAAGCACCTCTCCAATGTGGTCTAAAAGGGCTACCTAAGAAGAAAGCTGTAATCTTTTGCTGGACCAATATATGCTTTGGATATCTTGCAAAAGAGAGAAGACATGAACCAGAAATCTCAGCTTGCTCTAATGCTACAGGACCACCAGAGAGAAGCTCTTATGGGGCAGTGATCTGTGAGGAAGCCTGCTCTCTCACAATTCAAGTTTTAAAGCTGCTTTGAACTGCAGAGCCGGTATGTTGAGAGAGATGACTCCTAATGCTGAACAGCAAGTTTCAAACTAATGGGCTTTGTAGGTGGACAAAACCACCTCAAATGGCAAACAGAAAAAGCTGAACTACGGTTTCAAAAACTACTCTGTTATACTCTGTTACATTAATGTTGCTAGCACTGCTACGCTACTGTGTTTACCAAAAAGACAAGTGCTTCTCTGTGATCTTGCAGAAAAGCGTCAGACAAAAAGTCCACCAATGTCTCACTTGGAGGAGCAGAATCAATAGGAAAAATGCCATAAAATTTATTCAAAGGAAAGAGAGTTTGGATTCTCACTGTTTCCTGCAAGTTAAATTGTATCACAAATAGTAACAATGTCAAAATCAACAGGTCAGATTACATCTACACCATCATGACCTTGCTCTGGCCATGCTGCTTAGATGCTTATCCTCCCATCTATCAGAAACACACCTTTTTTTTTGTTCTTGAAAGAAGCCTCTAGCAGCTGCATGCTTAAAAGCGAGACACCTTACTTTCTCCAAAGTGCTGCTCATTTTCACACATGCTTCAGAATACAGCAGTTTTTTTTCCCTAGATAGCAGACTGAAGTTTCTCAGTCTGCTGTGAGCACCTCCAGAGTGTTAAAGAGTCAGACAGACTCTTTAACAACAGCAGAAAAGTCATCACGACTGAAGCTTCCTGATGTGGCATTAAATTATATTCATGAATCACAAAAGATAAAGAATTTTGAGGGGATGCATCAGATTTTATTTTTATCTTTGCCACTGGGAAATTAAATCTGATATTAGTAAGTCATGGAGAGAGATGGTTCTTGTTTTAATCTGAGAGAAATCCAAATGTAAAAACCATCTTCTTTCTTTTTTTATATTTTCTAGATTAAGCTCAAGTGTGGTTCTGTTGTTTTTTGTTTAGTTTTACTGATTTCACTGATTATATCTATAGCTGTAGGTCTGGCTCCCTAGATTTTTCATTTCAAAGTTGAAATTCCTTATGTTTTCCTTATTCTGAGACAGGTGGCATTCATGCAAGTTCTACAAGAGATATTATCTATTGTATATAACCCACGGATGTCCTGCGCACAGCAGAAGAAAACAGAAAGAAGAAAGGCTACCAGATGGCAGTTCCTATGAAGGGATGAAAATAATATTCCTATCTTATTTGGGATGTTAACAGAACCTCACTGCAGATGAGATGTAGCAGCTGTAAATACAATGTAGGCAGTTTGCACTTTCCATAGTACAACACAGTAGCAGAATAAAACAAACATTTCTGACAGCTTCATTTCCAGAAAATGCCATCAAAATCTTTGAAAGGAATTGTCTAAATCATTATGGAACAGTTCAGTGTTGTTTAGTTCTTGTTCCATGTTCATTGAAGATTATGGCTAGAACATTTTCCTCATAAAATGATCAGTTTGCTCGCTTCCTAGCTTATAGCCAAATCTCTAAGTACGGTGTACAAGGAAAGCAGGCTGTACTTCAAAGTAATTTGAAAAGTACTCTATTATGTTTTTTTGCTGTTTAATACCTTCAGTGACAACTAGTACACTGGTAATAAGTGTTCCTTTCTAGAGGCATTATTCAGAAGTTCATGCAGAAATGTATGGTTATTTGTCAATGTGGAGGGATGTCCCCATTTCCATGCATTTATTTATTGCAAAATAAAGCTTGATAGATGGAAAAATATAAAAGCTGTTTGTATAAAACTGCAGCAGACTCCAGCATATCAGCCTATACATAATAAAGACATTTATCTTTTATCCACAGAGCAAGGCAGCTCCAAGAGAGTTACATCCTATCTTGATCAACTGCAGAATTTTAGATGTCTTGCAAGAACAAATCAAAACTGATTCTCCTGGTCATCAGCTAGAAACAACTCTTTCAATTCTGAGGTAAACAAGCACAAGCGTTTCTGCTGTCCAACATGCTATTGGTCCTCAACAGCCAACTAGCACACTTTTGCAAGCAAAATGTAGTCTACAGCAAAGGGAAAGCATAAACCACAGGTAAGGTCAAAAAGGCTTCCAGGCCTGAACATACAGTATTAACAATACTTACATTTTCTGTTGTTCCAGTAATTACATGGAGACCATCATATGTTGATTTAATGTACATACCCTAAGAAAAAGACATCATGGGAAAGAATTTTTAAAGTGTTTCATAAACCAACACCATCCAAACATAACTTGCACATCTCTAAAAGAAAAGACTTTATTTTTTTTTTTAAAAAAAAAAAAGTTTTGTGGACTTTTACTATATGCCATGAGGAACTTGTCTCTGGACAGGAAAATGTTTTTTGACACAATTCGAGAACAACTGTCCAAATTAGTCTGGCCCTAATTAGTAATAGCAAACTAAATCTTTGACCATAGTCATCTCCATAAATGCTTCCCAGTGTTTTCAATACTACACATATAACTTCAACTACAAATATAACAACACCTGATCGCAAAAAAAAAAAAAAAAAACCCAAAAAAAAAACCAAAATCAAAAACCCCAGAATAACTAATAGCCTTAGGGTGATCCATTTTGCTTTGGAAGGTAGAGAAGACTTTAAATGATCTGGAGTTTCTGGTAGGCAACGCTGCAAACATAACTTTCAAACTGATAAACCAATGTTCTGAAAAGAGCCTGCAAAATGGCTCTAAGATGTTTTGATAGCCTCACTCATCTCAGTGAATAGTTCAGCTGTAAAACTCAGTGACAAAAACTTAAACAACTTTGTTAGCTATCTCACTTCTTTCCAAAAAGATAGAAATGGAGGGTTAGCCTATGAATAGACAGAAGCTCTTGCATGAGTAGTTTGACACAGTGCCTCAAATCCTTTTTTTTTCATCAAGCCATAATTCAAGCATTTTAAAGCATCCACTAAGACATCAAGAGAAGGAAAAAGGAGAAATAATTGCCATACCCTGAGCGTTAAACAAGTTCTGAGGAATCTCTTTTCCCACAGCCAGTTTACACAAAGCAGGTAAATATTGAGGGCTTGAGTATACATTTTCTCCATAACACACTTTTTCTTCTTTTAACCAGAGTGCCAAAAATAGTCTGCTCCTACTTGAACAGAGTGCACTCATTGGAGATTAAGTGTGGTAAAGAGGCAAAGAAGATGTAGCAGGTTGGACTAATCTAACTTTGGACCAAAACTCACAGATATTTTGGTAGTAGGAAGAAGAAAGCACCCCCCACTTAAAGAGGACGATATCGCTAGTGAAAAGAAGGGTCTTCATGAGTTTCTCAGGACAGGGCTCTCAAAACTGAACTCCTATTTTGTTCTACAAAATATACAGCAGTAATGACATCAAATCCAATTGTCATGTTAGGCTGTCACAGCTAGAACAGGATAAAGCAAGAATCTGCTTGTTATTATACAGATAGAAGCCCTTGGCATCATCCTTCAACTCCCAGCTCCTCTATGCACCTTCAGCAATTTTTCCATTGATTGGCTCCACACACACTTAACCCAGTTATATCAAATATAGAATGGTAATTTCTTACACATTTATCCTCACAACACCCCTGTGAGGTAGGGAAACACTAACATACATTTTACAAACAGGGTAATGAGCCACAAGAAGCTGAGATATGTTGGTATCTGTTATTTGGTACACGTACCTACCCTCAAACCACCAAAACTCAGGGACTAAATCCCTCTCAGGTAGCCCAAGTGACCTGACCATACAACCTGTGACGTGGTAAGAGATGAAATCACAGTGAATTCATGGTGACAGAACTATGAGCCAGATCTCCACACAGAGTTATTTCTGAAGAAATGATGTCTTTGCTTTTATTGACAGTGTGTTACTGCTTTCAACTTAAAATATCAGGGTGAAAGCTGAAGATAGTCTCATGCTTGATGGTTACATAGTGTTCAGTTTTGTGCAAAGCATTATCCTGAAGGATAGTAAGGTCATCCAAGTGTGCTATCATGGTGGAGTACAATTTCCATCCAATCTAGTCTTTTCTATGATTTATACTCAACTTAGTCTTTTCTACAAATTTAAAAGACTTTGAAATAGCAATAGGAGAAAAAGAACTTTTGCAGAATTTTCTTTGAAGGCTAAGATCAGTATTATGCACACATTAGGAAAGAGTGAGAAGAGTGAAGTGGCAGAACTCCCACCACCCCCCACACCCCAATTGTATTTATTCCACATGTGTAAAATTCACAAATGTTACACTAGTACCATGACATATTAATTTTGCAAGAGCCAACATAATCCTGCTTACAAAGCAGCTCTTAAATGGGGAGAGGTAACATTTTGCAACAGAAAGATGAGCTACCCTTTCACCCATGTTCCTCCTGTTTGTAAGTGAACAATATATGGGAAACGGTACAGAGAATATTCCTGGCTTACATTGTTTGATCTGGAATGGACATAAAAATACCACAGACATTTAGATGCTTTCCCCTTTGCCTTCTTGTGGCTGCACAGTATCAACAGTACTTGTAGTGACCAAGAATACAGGGGGTTTAGTGTGTGTGCTGTTCACTTGTACTGAAATAAATTGGCAGACACACATCTTAGGTGTCTGAAGATAATGCCATGGTCCCTATGAATTTATAAGAACAAGTTAGGTGAAACAAAAGGAAAGATAATTAAAAAGCAACCATAAAGTAACCACTCTCATAATCAAGATCAAATGTATGCCTAGATTAAAGATAGGGCAACTCTTGCTAATTACATCAGAGATGAAGTTTCCTGATCAGTTTTGTGCAGAAGACTAATTTTAAACCAATCATTAATTTTTTTCTCAGTGTGAACTATTATTCAGTTAAGGGCTGGAAAATAGAGAGACCTTTTGCCTTTTTTCTGATATACTTTTAACATATCTTATGCAATGCAAAAGAAGATACCAATGTCATTTATCACACACACACATAACTGCAGTTTTACTTTCACTGTGAAATCATCTTAATGGAGTTCCTCCGAAGTTTCATGAGCCTCCTTAAGCCCAAACAGTTCTTAGGATCTCTTTATGAATTTTTCCCAGCTCCTCCAGCATTTCAAACTAAATAACTCAGGAGAATTACCAGGAACAGTAGTACACCGGATTTCTGGAAAATACTTTCGAGATAGGGAGTCAGCAGTACACCTCTAATCAGCTGCCACACCCTGCTATATCCACAACTTGTATTCTATTGCATGATATTTTTTACATGACAGGCTTATTTTGTGTTTGATTGAGCAGCCAAAGAGGAACCTAGAACAATCATTCTAATGTCCTAGTGAATTCACCTTTGCATTTCTGAATCTTGCAAGCCAGGTGAATAGCTGCAACTTGAAACAATATCACAATACCTAAAATGACTAGGATTAAAATGATAATACGAACAGGAAAATATTGAAACTCAAGATTAATCCTTGGCACAGTTCTCTAATATTCTGTTCTATATTAAAACTAAAGATAAAATAGAAACAGCCTGTTGAAGAAAAACTTCCACGGAAAACTTGGTTACTTGCTTTTGTCTATCAAAAGGAAAAGGTGTATTGTGCTTCTTTGCTAATACATTCATTGTTTTCAGCCAAGCACTAATTTTTTTAAGTCTGTTTCATGACAAAATACACTACATAAGCTACTCATTCTTTTTCTAGAATATCAGTAGTGTAAAAACACATAAAATTAAATTCTGCTTATGGATAGAGATGGAACAACTTCCAAGCCTTCAAAAAAAAAAAAAAAGAAAACCCAAAAAGGAGCATGGAGCATGCTGGTGACTGCAAAGCTGACCACATTATTCCATTTTAGGCCTTTAAAAATAATTTTCTACTCTGAAAACCCCTTTTTTAACCCTTATTTCACAGCCACTGCTGGTCGTATCTCTTCCACAGAAACACTCACTGAAGAACACATGTACGCAGCCAGCCACATAACCACACCTCGGCAACAGACCAGAGATAGAGATAAAAAAAGAAAAAAAAAAACGGCAGAAATAAAAAAGCAATACCAAAACCCACTTATAACATAGCTTTACCCAGTAACAAGAGATTCCCCACATCACACCCTAACAACATCTTCTGCTTGCCAGGTTATTTGGTCTGGTTTTCTAATAAGTGTTAGCTAGTTTTAATATATGTAAGACATTTTAAATACTGTGACACATTTACCTCTTACTTCTGCATTAAGGTATTAGTCTGGCAATTCACATTTACCTCTGATACTTACGTTTCTACAAGAAAAGATCAAATACAGCGAAGGAACTATTTGTGCTGATCAAAACATTCTGACAGTGCTCCAAGCTGTTTCAAGTTGTAAAAATGTCATCCATTTTCTTAATTCCATCATATATTTACCATATGACTTTAGAGAAATATCATAGTTTTCCAAACTTTTTATTTCCTTCTCTTCTCCTTTCCTTTTGCTCTCCCTGGTCTACTTTAGCTTCTCAAATATTAAATTTTTGATAAGTTAGATACTCTGTTTATGCTAGGTGACAAAAAAAATCTTCACAGTTAGCAGCCATCCTTGTCCTTTTCAGCTTGAAATCTTTCCATGTTTATAGAAGATTTTATTTAGTGATCGGTGGAACCAGCACAGAACTGTCACGTGGGTCAAAAATCTAGGAGGAAGTTGATAATAATCCATTTTTACACCTCTGTTATTGCACAAATCCTGAAGAAGGTCCAGAAGTTATTGAGCTTTACATTCATCCAAGTGCTCCTGAAGTGCAGAGGATGTTCACAACTCCAAGCTCCACCATCAATTCTTAATTTTACAGACTTAGCACTCAACAGGATGGTACTGATATGCACCCACTGCATCTTAATTGAAAAACATTAGTTCAAAGCCTAACCAAACAGAAGCCAAACAACCCAAAAGCAAGGTTTTTTGTTAAAGCACCAACCTGACACTATAACAAACTGAAAGGTACAACATTCATGCTTCTGGCGCAAACATATTGTCCTTGGTGCCTGCTCTGGAGAGCTCACAATCTAGAGAAAACAGCACAATAAATAGGCAAAAGAATAGTGGCATATAGGCAAGGATGAAGAGGAAAAAATACAACTGTACCAAAATAGCACGTATCCTTCTAAGGTCTGTATAATACACAGTTGATATTTTCCATTTTTTAAGAATACCTATCATTTCTATGACAATGACATGATAACCCTTAGTCAGCACCAAGTCCCTGTTCAGTTGGTTCATAAACAGATATTAAAAGAAAAAGCCCTGTTTCAAAAGCTTCCAGTTTAAACAGACAAGACAGACAGGGGGTTTAAAACAAAGGCACAGAGTGGGAGGAGATTCTTTATCTCATCAGCTACCCAGCAGGAACAGACCCATGAAGCACATTCTTACAAAAATACCACTAAACATTTTTCAGTCACTGGGGCTTAACATGACCCTACACAAAGACTTAAAAGAGATAAAAAAAAAAGCAAAACCAAACAAAAACTAGCCATGAGACAGAAAGGAAAAGAAATAAATGTCCAGATAAAAATGGACAAAACTCCAAAAAAGGTGATCAAGAGAAGGGAGAAGCAGATCTCTTAATTACAGTGAAAGACAGGATTTCAAAAAGTTGATCGCAGTGAGCTGGTGAAAAAGGGTTAAAATTATACGAAAGAGGGAAGATAAAATCCATGAAAAGCTGAAATCCTGGAGGACTAGTGTGAAATGGATTCAGAGATCAAAAGAAAGCCAGTGGGGGATGGGAAAACAAAAACAAAAAGCAGACTAAAGCAAAGGATGGATTTACTCACCTATATGTTTGGGGGTTTCTCATATTTTAATTGTGATTTTCCAAAAAGAATGGATAATAAAATCTAGTGTATAATTGCTCTAAATACCTTGGCATACCAAATTTGTAAAAAATCTAAATCAAATGCCAAAACCCAGCAACAATCAGTCTACAATCCAAAATGCTCTTCAAAACAATAGCATCCATAACAACTTCAAAAACCTGCTGCAAAGAGTGCAGTAGTCCTTATTCAAGAAAATACAATGAGAAAAAACTCGGACAGAACTTGAAAAAGTTATTTAATGAGGCAAAAAATTATTAACTGCATTCTGATCACCTTTTACTACCTCAAAGGACTGTGGGAAGAGATATTATTAGTGATGTAAAGTCATACTGCTGAAATTGCCATCAGTGTTGGTTTTTTCCATGCAGTGGGTGTTGGATATTTAAGTAAACAAAAGATCAGTGGTCAACCCTCGAACATCAAACACAGGATAGCTGCACTGAGCCTCTACAAGCACCTGATTAAGCATGCAGGGTTCTTGCAATAAATTCAATAAGTTACTTCTCAGCAGCACTGTGGAGAGCTTGAACAACTTATAAAGTAGCATTATATCTCAGAGATACTATGAAGCATATTCCAGAATTTGACAGCTTTTGTGTATAAGCCCACACAAACTTCTTCGTTGAGTTCTTTTTAGTAATTTAAATCCCTTCAGACTTCAACATCCTAGAACAATCTGAACAGTTTTTCAGAAGCTGGTATATATGGCAAGAACTTCTTGCTCACTTCTCCCTGTTCTCTAAATATTTTGCATATATTGGTCAGCCTTACAAAATACTGCCCTGTTAGCCCAGCTGCACGAGAAACCAAACTAGCATGAGAAACTATTTTCAAAACATTTTCAGACTTTGAAATAGAAAAGGTTAAAATCTCCTATTCTTTTCCATATATGAAACTTATTAAAGAGAAAAAATAAATCACTTTCTCTTCCTGGATGATGGGTTTGATTAACTGCGTACTTCTTACCAGCCCTTCACTTGGCTTGATGTTTGTAAGTTGGATCACTTCAAGGTGGGCAGACTGGGAAACCAGTGGATCAGAAGAGAGTGAGATAATATGATCACAGACGCCAGAGAGAGTTTTACACTAGGAAAGAAAAAAAAAGTCACAATAAGCATACCACTGCTAACTACTCACATATCAACCTATAATTTAAACCACTGCTTTTTTAAAGTACATGTAAAATCACGTTGCTGAATCTACAAGGCAGAGGAGATAAAGGAAGAGGAGGAAAGGCCTCAGTCAACACAAACATACAAAATCACTTCTCTGTGATGACCCTAACTGGCACAGCATCAGACCAAGGAAGAATAAATAGAAGAAAGGACTGCCTGAGCTGCTCCCTTGTGCTTTCAGGGTTAGATGCCCTGTATCTGAGCTCTGCTCAGGCATGTACGGAGCATGTGGTAAGCTCCAACTCCACTCTCTGCACACACCTTTCACAAAGACATTAAGTGCCCCAAACTCCCTCTAATTTCTTTTGACCATGCTGATGCTCAGCAAGATCAAAATCAAGCTCTAAACGATGAGTAATGCCCATTAACTCTAAACTTTATTCTATGCTAATAAAATTTGCTAATTGACTTTGGACTGAGTCTCTCACATTCTACTGCTGCCAACCATGATTTATTATTGCAAGTATGAAGATTACAAAAAATAAC
>JAOEHX010061140.1:0-25249 GCA_025448015.1 Bolborhynchus lineola
CTTAGACTCTTCTTCTGCAATTCAGACTTTTTTTTTTTTTTGTCAGGAAAGTTATTTCTAAAAGAAAAAAAAATATTAATTTGATTTTGAAAGTTTTAATTGACTGTCATAAAATTTCCTGAAATCTGAGTATCTATATATGCTTCTTGTAGTCTGTAAATTAATTGCTGGTGGTCACCATTTCAGGGATGAGAAACAGTCTGAACCCTTAACTGGTTAGAAAAACAAGAGTTTTGAAGCAAGTTTTTATTTTCTCTAGAGATGAAACCAAAAGACAGGTAAGTCTAAAGAAATACTTTCTGACGGTCAGCTGGAATTGTGTTGGTGAGAATGATATGTAAATTACGCTGGTTTTCATTCCGAAAACCACTAGTATGGTCATTAAAACCCTGCAATGAATACTGTCCTTCTGGTAGCTAAGGATGAGTTTCCTGGTTAGGAGACAATGGGTATTACCTTATGGTTTTGTCACTGCTAGATTTGCTCTATTTTGAGTTTGGATGAATAATTGCTGAAATTTTTGTGTCAGGTTCTAGCTTCAAAGCTATTTTCATTGTTGATATTAAGGACTTGAATTTTTAAAATCACTTTTATGCTTTTAATACATTCCACCTAAGGAAGCAGTAGTTTACAAAGATGACAACTTCACAGTTAACCAGAAATGAAAAGGATGTCAGTGATTTTTCCACAGGTAATGCAAAAAGTTAATGTCAAATTCTTCACCAGATACCTTTAGAGATACTTTAGGGTATGCTCTGTGGGGATGGGGGCAAACTTGCAGGGTTTGTGATCATGAAATCTGTGTAGATTCATTCAAGATAATTAAATCCATATTTCTGTTCATAGAAAACTCTGCAGAGTTGATTTCAAAGATTGAAGCTTACTGAGGGGCTTCCCAGGAGTGTAGATTGTCCAGCTCTTGAGGAGGAAAACCCCAGAATCATCCCCTTCCAAAAAAGCTCTAATAGTAGTTGAACAGAAAAATTTCCATTAAAAAATTCTGTAACTGGTTTCTTGTCTTCAGAGGGGTATGGGAGATCTAGGTACTAAATCAAAGCTGTGATAAGATGGTAGAGCAATCATTTCCAGTGTTGCTGACCATTGTATCAACATCAGTTGTTGAGTCACATATCTGAACGGAGTGAAATGGTCCTTAATCACTCCCATATAAGACCCAACACAACGTAATCAATGTTAAAGCCTAGGTGATAACTAAGCTCAGTGGTTTGCCAACTGATTTTCCAAAACCTTCCTTTTCAGCAGTTGCCACCACAGTGCAAGTGCATTTTTTGGTTCAAATTACATGAGAAGAAGAGTTTTTTGATTGAAGTCAGGCTGTAGCTTCCAAACCCTTTCGTATGTCTCTTAGTTTTAAAACAAAAGCTTTGTAGTGCCAGATGCTACTCAGGTGCAAGAAGGTTGCCATCCAAATGTACCAGTGGGTCACTATAAACTGCCACACACATACGTGAAACAACTTTGAAAGGTTGTTTCCTAACTCGTTTTCTAGAGTAAATTGAAGTTTTACCCGTGAGGTACACTTGAACATTCAGAAAGTATGAGTTTCCCCTAATGGAAATACTGGCTACAGGAATAAAAGCCAGCTAAATTCTCAATGACAAATCAAATGTAGAGAAATGTTGTCTGGCATGCTAAAATAATATAGGCATATAGTAATGCATGATATGTCATGCAAAGCATTAAAGAACAACAAAAAAGCTCAAGACAAAATAATTGGGAGGTTCTCTTTCTTCCTGTGAAGATCATCAATATACAGTAAGTGTCTTAAAGACCAGTGTTTAAATTATTAAGACTGACAGTTTAATGAAAAAATAACAGTTCTATTTAATAATTAATGACAACAATTCAAGGCAAAGCACACAAAATAATTTTAGCATGTCTCAAGAATAGTTATACACGGAAATCCACAATATCAAAATATGCAATGTTACACACAGTACGTTCTTATCCGTTAGGTCTGGTAGAGGGAATAAGCATTCTCTCCTGATGAGAAAATCAAAGTTGTATGCCATTTCAGTGAAGTCAAGTTGACACCTGCAGAGAAGCAAGTCATGACATTTTAGCTGACTCTCTTTATTTTTTTTCCCTCTAGTTGTGGTTTGTTTCTTCATTTTATTTACCCTGACAGACAAAAGGAACCTAGATGAAAATGTTTAGATGAGGATTTGACGTCCTTTCTCTTAATTCTTTTTTTTTTCTTTTCTTTCCTTTTTATTTTTTTTTTTTTTTTTTTTTTTCTCCTTCCCCTGTGGAAAATACTCAGTTCGTAATTTCTGGACTGTGATAGTTCTACAGAGGAGAAAAATGTTTGAACATATTTTTATTAAAATACAGCTTCCCTCCTTCTTCTTTGCACTCCTTGCTCTCTGATTTCTCAAACATCGACACATTTATCAAGATAATAAGCTTCAAGTTTTCTAATAAGAGATCTATTTTCATGTCATCCTGGCACATTCCTGACTTGACTGAGCTAGTAAGATCTCTAAGAAAAAAATAGAATTTAGGATCAATAATACTTATAGTTCCATTTATGAAGCAGGAGTCAAAGGCATCTATGAATTTATGATGAATTTATCAAGGGAACTTACACTAGGGATTTTGTTTACTATCCTCTAATCCTGCCTCTGCTTTTTAATATCTCATTCTCTTAACAAAAACAAATACAAGTTGCAGGTGTTCATAAGTGTAAAAAAGCACATAAGTAAGCTCACAAATTATATCTGTTGTGACCTAATATTGTAGTATAGGGTACTCATCAACAGTGTTTTTCCTCGCTGTATCTTGTTTTGTTAACTGTGGGTACCATTAAAGAATATGATAAAGTTATTGTAATGCAATTGAAATACATTTTATTAGATCAATATAAGTTTCATTTACTGTGCAATATTACATTGCTTAATAATTTTCTATTACAAGCATAATTATGATACCAAATTAGTAATTTTTACAAAGTACCTTCATTAGATATGGTGCAGTATATTTCAGTTCTCTCTGGTGCCTGAAAATACATGTTCCTTTTAATGGGGAGAAAACAGAGATGCAGTAAAAGGAAGCACCTCTTAACTCTGTTTAGCTATTTTATAAGGATGCTTACCTTCCACTGGTGTACAGATATTACTTAGATTGCTCTATAACTAGGTTCCACTACACTGTCAATATAGCTAGAAAATTATTGAAGTCTAAAGTGGTAAGTTATAATGTCTGAGGTCCCCAAAACTACTGCTTTGCTATTCTGAGCAGCCTTTAGAATCTGACTAATTCCACTGGTATCAGTAAGGCTGTTCCCAATGGAGAAGGTTGTGGGAAGGATTACAAGTTCCAGTTCATAGTCTAAAAATGTGAGCTAGTGGATCTGCGGAGCACCCTCATGAGGTGGAAAAGTGAATCAATTTGTATCCTACTGAAATGAAATTCCTTCCCATATCAGAGCATAGCAGACTTGGCAGTGCTGAGCCATATTGGTTTTAAGGCAGGAACTGAAGACTTCTATCCAGGTGATGCAACTGTGGAGTCTTCTTTTTTTCTCTTCGTGATTTTTGCATGGAAGTTATTTTATACTCAGATGCTAAAAATTTTTGCAATGCAAATTTGTTCAAAGGTTTGGCTTTTATCTTCTAAAACAGATGACAGAATGCTATGAAGATTCACTAGCATTTAATAAATCTTTAAAAGTCTGCCTTAAATACCAGTTTTTTATACTAGAAAGCTCATCAATATCTAGACAGCCATGCAAACAGCTAGGAGGCCAGTCCATTAATGAAATGTTAATGACTGAATTAAACCTGTAATAACAGAAGTAGAATGTACTGCTGTGAGTCCATTAACATCAGCAGACCCTGCTGGGAAACAAGTAAACACAACATACAAAGGGAAAACTTGTGGCAATAAACAGTTTTTGTGCAGTAAAGGTGCTCGGAAGCATAAGTTGTAGATCCCATTCACTGCTATGCTAGTGTCATTAATTTTTTTATGCAAAGTTTACCAAGCAACTTAGCTCAATGTGATAATAAAATACACAAAACATCATTCATAAGAAGTCTGTGCCCTGATACTAAGCTATGTCCTGCTAATACATGTCTATTATGATAGGTTGTAAGAATAAGTGGTATTTGATGGCAACTGCAGCTTCATGCTGCAGCCAGTCCAGGTAGGTAGCAGGAAACAGTAGTTATCTGATAGATGCTGACCCAAGTGAAATGGAATTTATGGTCCCTAACTAAGGCCCCTGTAGAAATCACAGAAACTACTACTGTTGGCACTAATTATGAGTACCATAAAGTTTTATATTGTGCCTTAAAAGTTGATTGTGCTTTGCAGACTGTGTTAACCCTAACAAAGGCAATGGGAATAGCAACACTGTTAACAGCTTCATCGATGACCTTGTAACCCACAATGTGAGAGTTCCTGGCTTGGGGTTCAGAAGTTAAAGACTTGACTCCTTGGAATGAAAGATTCATCTTCCCAAATATATAAGTCACTTTTTCATTATATTTTTTCCCCCCAACAAAAATGAAGTAAAAATACTTGCATTTTCTTCCACTCTTGAAAATCTCAGCAATTTTCCCTCACAGCTGTAAGTGCATGGCAGACAAAAGAGTGGCTGAAGTAGTGAAAAGCCAGCGTGCTTCTTACTTTTTTTGGCAAGATTTAGAAAGTTAAATGGAGCTCATAATCTTGAGACCTCAATGAATCTCTCATGGGGTCTTCCAAGGGGCTCCTTTTCTCCCACCTTGCCTTCTCCTGAATGGAGGGGTTTGACTCTGTAAGAATACAAGCACTTTCCCTCATTTTGCCAATGTTGTTAAAGAGTATCCCCTACAGTTTTTCCAGGAGAGCCTCATTTGAGTAACAAGGACAGTGAGTCCCAGGGGTAGGAGTTATGAGTAAGATGTGGAATATCTGTTGCTACATCCCAGGGTTGTCTTTGGCTCCAGATAGGATGAGAATGTTTGGGCTGTTCAACCTGGAGAAGAGAAGGCTGTATGGAGACCTCATAGCAGCCTTCCAGTATCTGAACGGGTCCTATAGGGAAGCTGGGGAGGGACTCTTCATTAGGGACTGTAGTGACAGGACAAGAGGTAACAGGTTCAAACTTCAACAGGAGAAGTTTAGACTGTATATGAGAAAGAAATTCCTTACTGTAAGGGTGGTGAGGCACTGGATTGCCCAGGGAAGTTGTGAATGCTTCATTGCTGGCGGTGTTCAAGGCCAGATTGGGCAGAGCTTTTGGTGGCATGGTTTAGTGGGAGGTGTCCCCGCCCATGGCAGGGGCGGTTGGAACTAGATGATCTTCAGGTCCTTTCCAACCCTAACTATTCTATGATTCTATGTCACCTTGAGCAAATCAGATGTACTCTGTGTTTCAGGTTTGTACCTCTAAATCAGGGGTAATATCATAACCTTATCTTACAGAGGTGCCTAGAGGGTAAAACCATTACAGAAAACAACATATTCAGGACCTAAACCTGAAAATATATACATTATTACTTTCTTTCAAATACCATCCTAATTTAAATTTTGGATAACTCTCTGTCTTAGTCCATAGTGGGCTTTTGTTTTCATGGCACTGTATTTGTTTCCTGCAGTACTGTAACACTGAAGGACTCTATAATGGGAGCTAATTTAATTAGAAACAGCGCAGTGAGCTGATGATGTGCATTGAACAAATACAGTATCTGAATACTGAAAGAACTAGCAGAGTTAACTGTAAATCCTATGAATTCCTTGCTATTCTTCCCTCTGGCACAAAATAAAAAAACTTGTCATGTTTCTGAGCTGGGCTAGGTTTTGGAACCACAAGCCTATGCAAACTTTATTAAATAATATTAACATTTTTTCTTTTCAGAAAAGGCAACTTTTTTGATAGGGTAAGTTGCACAGTCAATAATTTGTTTGTCAGCAGAACAGTCTTTTTCTGTCTTCCGCCCTTTTCACTTGTATCCTGAAGCCCTGTTATCTTACTGCATTTTCACTGGAATCAGAATTTTGGGGAATAAATTTTGTACAGTGTTCACAACTGTGAACCAGATCTAAAATTCAAACCATACAATGCAATGGTCTATGAAAAGAATTCAAAGACAAATAGTAACATTTGACAAGAGAACATCTGTGGGGTAAGAGCTGATGGACTAATCCTCTCTGCAGTATTTCCTGAGATCTTGAGCACACTGTTTCCATTTTATATGCCTCAAAAATGAAAGAGAAACTCCTGATGAACAGATTATATGTTTGATGACTGTAGAGTGAAGTTAAAATAGTAATATGACAAATTTTTTTCAGCAGTAAACTCACTAGAAATAAATGGATGCAAGTTGTTCAACATATGATTTAATTGTGGCATCACTTATGTAAAGGCCAGAGATTTCATTTTTCCTCTGAAACAAGCTTAGTACAAATGCAAATGACGATCCAGTGGTAGGGCAATGACTGAAGGTAGGATCTGGTTGTTTATAATGTAAATGAACTCAGCAACACAAAATAGGTTGCTTTTTACTGATCTTTGAAAAGTGGTGCTTTAGGTATTTCATGAAAAGCCTAGGTTGTCTAAAGTCTTTTTTGAAGCTCTATGTAATTTACACAGAAAGTTTTGATGGACCAGTGATGCCATGGAAGATAAACTTTCGTTAGTAGCTGATTTTCAAAGCTCTTAGAATACATATGTTGAAAAGTTACTACTAATACAGGATGGTGCCTGTGATGCTTTGCCTATAAGAGTGGTCTGTGCAAAGAGAGAAACTTTTAATATAAACTGAAGTAATATTTTGTTGTCTGGTTTCTCCTTGTTGCTAAATTGTTACCAAAGTATCAATAGTACTTTTTTTTTCATAGCATATATTATTTAACTTGTAGTATTCAAACGTTTGTTCAAAGTACATGTAAAAGCCTGTAATCCTCAGCTGAGTCACACCAATCTCAGATAGGATGTGATACAGTGGGAAACAATATAACAACATGGACGTATGATGATATAACAGATTAGAATGAATAATTGGAGAAATATTTGTGGCTAATAGAGATAAATTAAGGATCATTATATTCTTTATCTGAGCATAATGAAAACCCCACTATCTAGAGAAGGACTTTGGCCGAGGTGTTCAGTTGTTGGTAGTGAGGAGAGAGGTTTAAAAACTTGGCGAAAGGAGGGAGGGGACATGACAGAAGCAGAAGTTTTGAAAATAGGGAAAGGTGTTTGAGCAAGATTTGGAACAGAAGGAAGAACAAGAAGCTTGAATGTAGTGTGGGAAAGCCAGAAGGAGATTCAGCAAATAAGGGAATATGTGGTGAGTTTTCCTTGGCTTTTCGAGGATGGTAATTTCAGTGACTGCATGTTTCATCAAGGAGTGATGTAGGCATCAGGGTGATGGGATGAGGGCAGTTGGAGCAATCAGAACCGCAGATGAAAACATCTTGATCAAGAAGTTTTAGCTTTTGGGTACAGGCAGAAATGCCTGAGAGATGCAGGTGACAATTCAGGCTGGCCCTCTGAGCTGTGGGGCTGACTGGCTCTACCACGACATCTCACTCCATTTCTCACCTCTAATGTTTAAATTTTCTAAACCTACCTGTGGCTGAGGGAGGACAGATATTATTAGATGTATATAAGTATAAACAAGTTATTGCAGTCTGCTCAGACTAAAATCATGTTAGGCCTTCCTGCTTTCCTGTGTGTAGGAGTCCTTGTGCCCTGATGCTGTGGAGAGCCCCAGGTAGCTGGGACCCTCCCCAGGAACGAGCCCACCTTGGAATCCCTGCAGCTGGACGCCACCAAGCAAAAACAGCTGCTTTTTGTCCACTTTTTACAAACTTCAGAGGTCAGGAAGATTATAGGAGATATATTTGTTTGCCTGATTTTACAGATTGGTGTCATAGAGTGGGGTTGCTGAAATGCTAGCTATCGTTTTAAATTCTTCTGGCTTTGAGTCATTCCATCTTGAGCAGGTTTTTGTATAATTATTTCTCTCAATAATTACCATTATACAATAGCTATAGCTGCCAGTTTTGTTCTTCTTTCCTGCCAGAGAATAACAGAAATGCATTACGCATTTGTGTAACTTATGATCTTTGATTCATGTTTAAAATGCATGGAATATTTTTCATTTTCTCTTTGCAGCAATACCTCATCTGGGATCATATCTCACAGTGTAAGTTTACAGTGTGTAAGTGGGTGCCTTGTTCTGCAATGGAGTATAATCTACAATGAAAAGGCAAAGTCTTAGAGGGCCAGTGAATATATTAATGGCTGCAGGTAGAGGCATAGTGCATCTGGACAGTAATGCAGAAAGGTTTTATATATGGTCTCTTTTTTTCTTTTAAATAAATTTGATTTTGTCTTCATTATAGTCTATTGTTGTTGTCTTTTGATGAGGGTTCTAGGAAATTGGTTTACTGGCATGCATCATTTACTGGCAGGGAGAGCAAACCGGAATTTGCAGACACAAGTGTTCCTACCAGGTATCCAATTCAAAAAGTTATATTCTTCAATAGAGAGAAGAAAAAACTTTCAGTGTTGTTTTCTCTGTGTGCTTTTTTTTTTTTTTTCCCCAGGGCAAGTGGAAATAGATGTAGAAGGTCTGAGGAAAGGGGGTGGAAGACTTGTAAAAATTGGTGTGTAGAGAAAAAAAATGAATGTTACTAAACTCGACCTGTATAAAAGCTGATGCTTAGTTGAGCATGCCAAGGACATGAGGGCAGGCTCTCTATGCCATAGAAATAATGAAATGATGGCTTGTTGTTCAAAATGAATCAGTGATGCTAGTTGAAAACTGATTTATTACTTTCTACTGACAACTGTAATTAGAAAAAAACTTCCATATTGTATGTTCAGAACATGGAATCTTGGAAACCTGACTCTTCTTTGCCCTTTAATCTCCTGACTTTAAGTGAGCAAGCAGGCTGAATATGCAGTTGCATTTCATTACTGACGATCACTGTAATGTAAGCAGCACCATGACATTGTGTAGTTGTTGACTGGGATTCCAAGAGAAGGTAATATTTTCAGAATTGCCCCCCAAATTATTTTCACATGTGTCAAGTCTGGTAACTCCAACTACAGGGCATGGGATATGTATAAATGTTCACATGAAGACCTGAGTTTTGAGGTGGGAAGGGTGGGCTTCTGGTGACAGTAGCAATTTCAGGGGAATCTGAGAGCAGGATGGTTGGAGGTTTTCTGCTTTGTCTCTCATCATCTTCCTCTATGATCTTATTGTTCATCAGTGGAATAAAATGTTGATGAAATGGAAACATCAGAGATCCCAAGGTGCTTGGACTATGCTAACAGTGGCTTTTGTATGTTGTAGGATATATAAGTTTTAACACATTAGTATCATTGATCCTTAGTCATCCATATGTTTTTACAATGCTTGTGGTGATGTCTGACAGTAGAAAGGGGATAACATGTCAGACTATTGTAAGAAATCTGTATGTAAGCAGAACTACTGCTTGTACTATACCATGAAATGCTAACAAATAAGATGTGCCAAACCCACAGTAGTATGTATCCTCAGCAAAGGCGATATATACATTATGACTCATAATATGATGAATTTTGAACAGAATTAATCCTTACTCAATCATTAAATAATGAGAGATATTGAGTTGTTTTTCTTAAGGATTAGAAAAATTCTTTTGGAGAGAGACAAACATTTGTCCCTGCAGGAAGCTCTTTCAGCTGTAATGCATCATTTTGCCTGACCAGCCCTAGAAACCTTGGAAAGACAAAATATGTACAAACTGGTTGTTAAGCATATGTGATATGTTTTGCTTTGTCACCTGGCAACGAAAATGTTTTTCTAAACAAATTTCATACATTGCCAAAATTCCAACTTTCTGAAATGTGTAAGCTGCTTATTTTTATTTATTTATTTTTACATTGTCAAATGCAGCCGAAGGTACATCTTTCTCATGTAAAAATTATCATTTCTACTGCTGGAAGAAATAACTTATATAAATGTAATTCACTTAATCTTACAAATTGCACGTAACAGCTTTGGGACTGTAAAAAAATACAGAAAATATGCCATCCTCAGAACTAATTCATAATCTGTCCTGCCCACGTTTTAAAGTCAACAAACCAATAAATGCTTGAATGAACTAAATTCATCTAATCAGAATAAAATTAAAAGACGTAAGTCCTGCTCATGATGAAGTTTTAAATACTACTTTTTGGGATCTATACAATCTTTAGGAGGAATATGTTTGTAATATCTGGTGAAAAAGAAGTGAAAGTTAATAATTTTTCTTTTTGAATTGCAAAATATTTAGCATAGAAGTGATCAGATCATTGGCTGCCATTTATGTCTCCAAGTGTTCAGGTTGGGAGAAAAAAAAAATCCCCTGAGATGCCATTTCTTAAGCTTGAATTAAAGGTTTTAAGGAGAGTACTTCAAAATGCAGTGGAAAACCTACATTGCTACACTCTGGCAAACTTTAATAACCTCATACATTTGGTTACCTCCTTAATCTGCCAGTTACATTTTCTTTACATCTGCTGCTATCTGATTACCAATGTATTTATCTTTTACCATTGGTCCTTTCCTCCCCTGTGTGCGACAGCATCAAGGCTGATCCAAGCTAGCGCTGATAGGATCACAGTTCATTACCGCACAGAAGGTGGTTGAGATTTGGGTGCACAATGGGGTGTGACACTGTTGAACGAAGGGAGGCAACTGGTTATAAATGACAAAGCTCTGGTAATGACACATGGAGTTTGGGAGTCAGCAATAATGAGTAGACCTCTTAGCATTATCCTTGATAGGAAAAAAAAAGATGACACCCAGGAAATCAAGATGAATAATTTGCATGTGATTCATGCACAATTTTATTGGTTCGATATACTGGCTTGAACACATGATAAAAATGATGGGTATTAACTGGATATGCACATCACAATATGGCCACAATCACAGTGTATTGGCAATATGTATTTCCATGTATTGGCACTGTGCTGAAAGGGAAAGTGGTTAGATTTTTAATTAACTTAATGGTGAACTAAAAAGTGCTTTTGTTTCTTGTGCCATGAAGAGAACAAAACAGGGCTTTTAAATGATAAAACAATGGTAGCCTCCTTGCTGAATGATGCAGTACTTTGAAATAATGCAGTACATTTTGAAAAGATCTGTATTTTTTTCAAGACAAACATCAAATAGAAGGAAAAAGGTTATGTCACCTTCACCCTCACAGTGCTGTCATTTGTATGCTATCAGCTCATTAAATTCACATTAAGATACTCCATGGGACTTTAGGAGCTATTAGTGCACCTAAAATGGCATAACAAAATCTCAGTTCACTTTAAGAGAGATGGCATTGCGACATTTTGTATTTCATCACTGAATTATTATAGTCTCGGATGCATTCTGCTGTGATGGTAATGGAAGGAGGAATACTAGAGAGGAAAGCTGTCCATTTGTTTATCCCCAGGGAGAGAAAAAAGAAAGTTTGATAAAAAACTGGAGTGAAAGTAAAGCATTAACAATTTAACCCCTGTAGCAATGCTAAAGAACACACAGAATTTTTATAATTTGCTTTTCAGGATGGTTTTTTTTTGTTTGTTTGTTTGTTTGTTTGTTTTAAATAAAAATTTGTATATAGGGAGTTGCTTTGGGCAATGGAAGGTGCAGCAAATGTACTGCATGAATGCAGGCATCTCAGCCATTTATAGGTGAAGTCTCTTATGACAGCCGTAAAATACCTTCCTTCCTAAAAATTCTCATAAAAAAATAGTTATTGTGATTAAATTTGATGTTCTTGTTAGTTTGTTGTTGTTCCTGGCTTTCAGCAGCAGCAAATAAGTGTACTGCTATAGGTAAATCTATAACCCTGTATTTATAAATCCCACATGGGGTTACTGCTTAGGCACTATGCTCAGGAAAGAATAAGGAAAAATGGAAGCCATACTGAGTTATCATTAATGAAATAATATAAATACACATGAATGCTAATATATGGAATAAATGTTGTACTGCTTAATAAGAAAATGGTTGTTGCAATAAACCATTTATTTATGTTTCAGGTCTATAAAGATAGATTGGTCTGAGGATGCTTTTTCTACACAGTGCATCTGTGTAACTGCACTTTTTTAAATGAGGCAAAATTAAGCTAACTTTCTTATAAATGTGCATGAGTGATTAAAAAAAGTTAGAAGTGGTTGAAGTAGGTTCAGTCACTTTATGCAAAATATTCTTCTTAATATCTATTTGGAATTATTGAAAAAACAGCAATGCTTTAGAAGTGCTTCCTTCCCTCTCTAATCAACACAAAAATACCATGACACAAGAGTTTAACCTCACATGGAATAAAAAGCCATCAGAACAAAGAAGACAATTTAAGAGTCTTAAGCCTTGCAGGGCCTTCAAAGTGCATGTATACAGGAAATGAAATTCATTCCCATGCGGAGAGCGACGGCAACCACAGTTTAAGCTTTCAAAATATTTCTTAACTGTAATAACCTGATATATGGGTCTTTGGTGGAGCAGCAGTGAATTTCTTCAGTGGAGAGGGAGCTCAAAGACACAAGAAAAGTCATTGCAAAAGGAAGCTCAAGGTTTTCACAGCAGAAAGGAAGTAGCAGCACAGGGAATAATCACTTAATAAATGCACACCAAGCACCTGCTAAATTTAACACAGCATTTTATTACATTCAGTGCTTCAATGTGTAATCTCTTTAGCACAGGGATTCTGCTTCTTACTAGATAGTTCACCTGTGTAAGACCATGCTAGATGCCAGTTTTATCATCAGTAAACCTTTCTTGAATTGTTACTCTGAAGGCTAAAACCTGACTGTACAGTGGATGTACTTTTCTAAGAGAGAGAAAAAAGATGTGTTACACTTAAAACCTTGTTCTTTGTGTGATGTTGGTTTGCCCTTTCCTGATGGTCTAGGATACTGATGTGAGTGCTGAGTAGCTTGAGATTGAGGCAGTGTGGCTCAGTCTCATTAATGACCACCAAAAAGCAAAAGAGGACATAATATGGAATTTTGTCCAGTCTGGGGAAGGATTTTTAAAGGTCTAATGAAGATTTACACTACTAGTGTTATTGCTAAAGGGCACTAAATTTTAATGTGTCTTTAGGCAGTGGTACAGCTGAAACCATGAGAAGTGGTTGCACATAAACAGGAGAACTTAACATTTAGGATGATGTGAGACAATCAGCAGTATAAGTGTAATTGTGTTCAGGAAGATACAGATGTAGAGGACACCCATATCTTAAGATGTCAAAACCAAAGGATGTTGTATAGTCGCTGATAGACTAATCTGATGAAAGTGGCTGTAATTGCATGCATTTTTAGTGTTCTGTTTAGAACTCAAGATGCAAACTAATTGAGTTATTTGGGGAAAAAGACAATCATATTTAGATTTACTTGTATATTTATTTCCAAAGGAAACCAGTCAACATGTGAACAGCCAAGTTTATGCTTTTTTAAAACTCACCATGTTGACAGTGACAAAGTGACATATTTTGGAGATGTAAATAATTTAGCATTGTAAGAACTCAATTCATATTTTTTCCAGGTGAAATCTCCATTGTCAGAAACAGATTCAAGCCTTGAGATTATGGCCAATTTAATCACTGCAAGACCACGCAAACACTGCAGTTGCACTAAACTCACAAATTTCAAGCACTAGGTCACGCTAATGTCTGTGACCACTGTGTCATGGATTTATGGGCATTCACCAGGGCAATCTACAAAGACGTAACCACCCATGTAGACATACAGTTTCATATCCTATTATAACATTGATTTAAAAATTTATTTAGATAGATTTAGATTATTTATTTAGATTTTTATTGTCTAGTTATAAGTAGCTCTTATTGCTCCTTTAATGGCAACATGGTTGTGTTAGGGGCTAATCATACTATCAATGGATTAAAGCTTAGGTGGAGGATTGCTTCAGCTTTAACTCCAGAGGATATTTTCCTCCTAAAAGTGCATATCTTGGCAGGGTATATCCTGCAGCAGAAGGAGCTCTAGCACAGCAGATTCAGAGTAGAAAAGCCTCCAGTGCTGTTGGGAAGACAGACTGGGAGAAATCTTTGTCATGTTTGTTTCCCATCTACAGCCCAGTGTAGCAGTCAGGTTACTGAATCACATTAGGTCCCAAATTTACCAGGATTGACTAATACTATCCCTTTCAAAGCAAATGTCGGGGAAGATAGACTCACTCCTACTCCAGGCTAAGGGCACATAGCTGGGTACTGTGCATGAGGACAAGGTGAGGGTTACTTGCTTTCTACCCCGTCACTTTTCAAAAAGCAAATGCAAGACAGTTTATCTACTTTATATTATAGTCTGCATCTGCCAAAGAGAAATAAATTAAGTGTTAACATCATTACTTTCCACTGAAGAGACTGATTTTACATTGAAATTACTGTTCAACCTTTTACTAAGTTTGCCAAAAGGTCCACAATTTAATAACTTTCAGCGATATGTAATTTGCAATCTTTTTTTCAGTTCCAAATAATTCATATTATTTATTTACAGCAAATCTGCTATAATGTAGCTTTTATTTCATCTCTGCCAGGCCACCCAGGCTCTGTAAGTGGCTTGCAGCATGTCTTACTGATCCTTAATGTCTTATTAGGTGAAACAGGGTCTATGCCCTACCCTTGTATAGGTACCTAAACCAGAAATCTCCCTAAGCTAGTAAAAAGCTTAATTTTGCACTTTAGTTCTTGTCATAGCTCATACATGTAGTAGGTAATCATTGTTGCCACTAATGGCTTGTCTACAGCGTTAATCACAGGTATTAACTGAAATGCCTTGCAGTAAATATTGGTTTGGTTATAGACCTATCTAGGGTTCAGTATCTTGGTGTTAAGCAGTGTGTCAAGAAAATAACTGTGAGACACTTGCTTTGTAAATTGTTCTTACACCTGCACCAGGCCTGCCGAGCTCCATGACATTTCCAAGGGAGCTCAGCGTTACCCACTGCTGTCTTGAAAGCTCATCAGCCAAAAGTTAAACCAAGACGTATCTAGGCTGGTTTGCAGAATCCACCCTAGCATCCCACTCCCAGAAGTGTTTAACTTTCTTACTACCAATTTGAGGAGACTGGGAGGAGAATAAATCGAGAGCTGAGGAAATTTGTGCTTTTTTAAAGGAACTGATAGGCTTCAATGTTAGTGTACAGGAATATTATTCTAAGTATCCACGATGCTAGCTTTGGCACCAACACTCTGCTGCAGCATGTAGGAGAGATCCTCGTCTGCCTTCCTTTTATGACTACACACAAGGTACTATATAAATTAGTCAATTATGGAGTGTATTTTGAAATAATGACCTAAAAAGAGCTAAAAAGTCTGGTACATGCTTTGACCAAAAAAAAAAACCCAAACAAAGGCCCCCAGTTTATAAGGTTAGAATGCTTTTGCTAGCCTGAATGTGAAATGCAACTTCAGTATGTAGCTTGATACGTAACTTGCAATATACAGTGAAATGTAGAGTAAAATTAAAAAAAGAAAGCCTTGTCTAATAATGAGTCTCAAATATGCTTGTTAAATCAGAGAGGAAAAATAAAAAAAGACTTGTGTTTGTTTTTCCTTGAGGGAAAAATGAATATAAAAGGTCATGACATGTTTCTAACTTATCTGGACATGGCTAGGGGAAATGCTGTGTAGCAGAGTTCTCCCATGGACTCCAGGCTTCAGTTTGAAACCGTAATCGTAGGCAATCAGTCAGTGCCCTGCTTTAGTCTTGTATGCTTGTCTGACCAAGATGATCCTAGTTACAAGTATTCCTAGATGAATCACTGCCATCTGTGGCAAGATGTTACAGTGGGTCGTAGCCGAACCCCTGACTATATGCACCACCACCAAGGCACAGGAAAAGAAAAAAGTTTTCTGGCACATTTTTGAGTGTTCCTCCATTAGCTGAACATGGCTTCTAAGATGGTACATTAACACCTATAACCATATTTTGATTGCTAGCATAAGGCTTTTAGCATAATGACTGTTGTTAGGGGTTCGGCTATGTCATTGAGTTACTGTGGCTTGACAAATTAACAGACATCAGCCAAGCCCCAGAAACCAATTTGGTGCACCCTTATAGCCTGTGGCAGCTGGAAGGTGAAATATATTACCTTTAACTTGGAAGAAGTCTTGTTTTGTCTTCCTCTGAGATAGCCCAAGAACATGCATATTGGGCATAGCATTTCAGCGGATATGTAATGATTTTTCAGTCTGTGGTTAGCCTGTGTCTCATCCCTGTGTCTGAGCTCCAGGTCTGTAAATTTGCCTGCACTGTGCCTAGGTTGCCTTGGGGTCCTAAGTAACTGATGTCAAACTATTGTGGATGTCTGCAGGCTGCCTTCTGTGGGGTGGACGTGCTGAGGAAAGGGCCATCAGGAGTGGTGTAAGGAAATGAGTATAAATAAACCAGACAAAGTTAATGCCAACAGGAATGAAGTGGCATGTTAATGCCTGCTGTGTAATATAATATATCCAAGGAATTAGAATGTTTGTCAACTTTCAGGAAGGTCCATATTAAGTTGTCATTTCTTCTTTTTTTACATTTTCTAAGACACATGGTCTTTTGTGAGAGGAAATCTGGTATAGGCAGAAATTAGGAAAGGCGTTTGTTAAAATTTGAAGTGACAATTTGTGAGTATGGATTTCTACTATATTCACTTGCTTTCAAAAGAAGGGTGGCAGTGATGTGGTGTGCATGTTACAGTGCACTCAGACACACTGTTAATTTTGTTTAGGCAGATAAAGTAGACTTTTGGGATGACTAGCTTTGTTTGTCTTACTTTGTTATGAAGTATAATACATAACCCAGCTTCATTCAGATACCTTTCAGGAAATACTCATTCTAGCAGTGGAATTGCCAACTATGTGATATTTTGATACTACTTGTGGTGAACATTACTTTTGGATGTGTTGCTCTGTCATTATGTAGAAGAAACATGGTAATGTTTATGTGTGAATATTTTGGGGAAAAATGTTAATCTGGAGGGTGAAAATGCCTTTTTAAAAAGTAAGCAGGTAAAAATGTTCCTTTCCTCTTAGGTTCCTTTGTATGGAACCGCCTTTCATGCCTTCTCTTAAAGATGCAGAGTCTCAGCATCTCGTAGTACAAATGTCTTCTCTTGTAAGCCATCATATGGGTTTTCCTAATGACTATTGACAATTCATTTCTCATACAGCCATTTATTTTCTTGAGGCCTAAAATGTTTTCTTCTAACCTAAATTTTTGGCTACAATATATGGGCACCAGGAGGAAACGTAATAGTATAATGGTCTATGATCTCTAGGAGATTAGAAAAGAGGCGAAATTTACTTCTGTCCTTAAACTCTGAAACTATAAACATGGACTGCAGGGGCATAAGCGGAAGACTGACCACTTGGACTAAGATCTTATTTAAAAGCAAGTTACAGGTAGCAGAAAAAAAAGTTCAAGCTCAGAAAAGGTTAAAGTACAGTCAAAAGCAAGACTATGGCAAAATGCAACAGAATGCACACAAGGTAGACTAAATGATTGATACACTTATAGTACAGAAAGAGAGATGGTTCAGGAAGTAGAAAGTTGCTGCTACACTGACCACAAAAGAGCTTTCAGAGTCAGTATGAAAAAGCTCATAAATTTTCATACTTACGTTCAGCAGGAATAAAAAACAATGAAAGGGATTATAAATCCAGAAAATAAAATAGATAAATAGAAAAAAGTATTAAAAAAAAAAAAAAAAGAGAGAAGTTTGAGAAAACCATGTTATAAATTCATATAAATTAAGGGTTAAACAGAATAGCCAGGGATCTAAAAGTGTTTTCAGCTCTTGGTGGTTGCACTCTTTGGTCAGATCAGATTTCAAAACAGATATGTTTATACTTGACAAAACCAGGCCTGGTCCTTGGTTACTTAGCTGAGCAGTTAGTAAGCTGTATATGTTGAAAACCTTCTGCCCTTATTTAGGTATGGTTGCCAATAGGAAATTACACGAAGTCACAATGATGAGATATGGCCCTGAGTAGCAGTTATAGTATGATGTTTTTGAGATGTTCTTAGTTTGGATGCTTGTAGGTGGAGTGTATGGAAAAGATGGCTTAGAAAGATTTTATTATTTTATTTATTTTATTTTATATATGTATATTATTTTTTTTTAAATAACAGTTCATTTCAGTACCTGGTGCAGGTGCATATGATCTGTGTTAGCTCAAACCTGATCTAAGAATGAATGAGTAGTGCAGCCAAGATAAAGTGATACTCAAAGCTTTTTAGCTAGACCAGAGTCCTATATACTGTATGATCTACTCTTATAAGCATCTTTTTGTTAAGATATACCTGGCATCTGGTTAAATGAGAGATGTGTACAGTACTACCTACTGTCTAAATTGTTGGCTCGGTGTGAGGCAACCAGCTGTATCTAAACCCATTCTAGTTGGAATGATATCAGGCAAGTCAGGTCATCCTGTTTGTATCTCATTTTACCCATAAAATAGGGAAAATTAGCTATGTTTTTCTCCTCTACAAAGTCTTCAGATTTGCTAGTGAGTTAGATATCTTTGTTTTATAGGAAGTCTTCGAGATCTACAGCTCCAGTTTGTAGCAGAGGAAAAAGTCTAACAGCAAAAATTATTAGCGATGTAGAATAATAATTACTCTTATAAACACTTTGTTGTTGTTGTTTTGACTCACAAGAATATGCAGGAACATTTCACTATTTTCTTAGAGCTGCCTAGTAGTTTTGCACTAGTTATATTGCAGACTTCCCTTCATCTCATTAAATCAAGATCCATATCAGACAAAACCTGCTGTCTGGTCTTACCATCCAGCAATACTTTCTTGATGAGAACTTTGACTGACTTACACTAATAATGAGAGCAACTGTTCCCGAGTACCTCTGTCAGTATAGGAACTGCTACAAGAATAGCCAGCAACTCCTCATCCAGACTGTAAGGTCTGAAATGAATCTGCCAATGCATTGACCTTGACTTTGCCCTTATTCCGAGTATAAGTATTGCTAGATATCAACAATCTAAATAGAGCTAAAACCCTAAGCAACCAAACTATAAACAATCAAAACAACAAATGCATTTGTTGTATTAGCTGACAGCACCCATAATGTCACTGGACAAATATGTAAATACTGACCTAAATCCCTTTGCTAGAGACTTTTGTATACACTATAAATGTTGCAACAGACAGTAGCTCCTGCATGACTAGCCCCTGGTCTGACCAGAAACCTTGGTGCCCACGCAGTCCGAATGCAGATCTGTGCCACAGTTACTCCTTGGAGCTGAGCCTTTTTGTGATTCAATGGGATTCAAGAAAATGATAGAAAGAGGATTTTAGTCTTGTGAGTTTGGCAGTACTCAGTATCATTCAATTGATTAAAACCAAACCTTTAATATTTTTGGCTGATTTGAAAAAATAGACATCCGAGTATGTAGAATAATGGAGTACTGATCCAATCCATCAATTAGTTGGACATTAACTGCATTTTTTCCTACTGACTCCAGGAGCTGTGGATCAAACTCAAGTGTTGTAGACTGTGTGGGATCAGTTTTCTACTGCTCAAAGCAATGACTTTCATAGGTGTTTCCTGAAACAGGTAATTAACATTAGTGTTTCTTTCCATTTGAATGGCTAATGGAAACAAGATAATAATGCTTGAGTGGTGGTGCGATCACATTGGCCGACATGGGGTATTCCAGCCCCACAAACCTTGAGAAACAGTGCTCAGAATTTGTACCTCCATGGAAACTTACACAAATTGGTTCCCATTCTTAGCCTTTTGGCTAAGCAGGAGGTGTTCAGTTTTCACAGCATTGCCTCTTCCCCAGAGAGCAGCAACGACCAATGGCCTGGGTCAAGATGAAACCAAAAGGCTGGACAGATTTTCAAATGTGAAGTTTTAAATATCCATAGAACCATTTTTGCAGTACTCATGAAAAGAACTACAGTATACATTTAGCTGGTACACATGCTTGCACACAGGCCCGTAAGTGTCAGTAAGTGGCTAGGTTAACAAACAAAGTCCTGACCTGAAACCATTTATAACTTTAGGTAGGTAAATCATCCGTGTCCAGACAAATAAAAAAAAAAAAAATAGCCAATTTATCACCTATGTTTGCATTGTAATACCTTTATAAAACAGACTTTAAAAGTTTCTTATCCCCTTAATAACAGGGAGTTTTTTGGCAACAGTTAATAAAGTCTAATAATAATTCTGCCTGAGTTAATAGCTCTAATTCTGGAGCATCTCTTCCTCACTGAGGTGGTGTTCACCTTTAGATAGGTAGCATTCCTCTACTACTAGGGACCTGTGATCTCATTTATGCATGGTATTATGCATTTGTAGTATTTCCAGATGCTTAACTCAGACTGATTTCAGCAGAAGCTAGGAATCTCACTGCCTTCTGGGAAGTATGATCTAATTTAGTATCTACAAAATGGCAATAATGCCATTTACCTGCCTCAGTGAAATTTTATGAGGATAAAAGTAAAGCTAGGATTGCCTTTAAGAATGTTTCTGACAGCATGATTTTCAACAGCTTTTTGGGAAAATATTTTCTGTTGCTGAACTTTTCTATTGACAGATGTGTGAAGAGACAGTTTAGTATGTTTTCAAGGAAACTGAAAACCAGAATTTCTTACTTTGGTTGTTTCAGTATTAATTTGTTTGCCCTAATGCCAGCAGTGCTTCACAGAATCAGAGATTAGGCAACCCTGAGTGGCCCTGGCTGCTGTACATCAGTATGAAAAACCACCCAGCTGTTGTGGTGTGGAGACTGCAGCTGGAATCAGGAGGCACCTGAAGCACTAACTACATTGGCCAGAACTGGCCTGAATATTATGCTGCGATAATCTCTGTTTAAAATTATTTTTAATGATAACCTGGATGGTTCTAAATGTGGTTGGAACTGAAGTCTTACAATTTCCTCTAATATAAAAAGTCTCAAATTGGTCTTTGACCATGATAGTATGATGAAATACTGCTTACTCTGATACAGCAAGACTCTCAATGAAAGGCAACCTCTGGCTGTTGTGCACTAGGAAAGGACACTTTCCCATTGTAAATGCCATTGCACCAGAGCCATAGGTATAGGAAAAGCAAATTATTCAGGATGAGGGAATTACAGAGATTCAAGTTAGGAACTTTGCTGTTAGTCATGGTGAAATTGCCTTAGTCCTCCTCTTACTTTTTGTATCACCACATGTTCTTATCCACTGAAATGGCATGCACTTACTAGATACAAACTACTGCACAATAAAAACCCCAAGAATACGAATAATATTAGAACACTTCCAGTATTTGTCTTGTGATGTAATTGTGGAAGTGCAGTAAGTCACTGCTTTTCCATAATACTAAAAATAACCTTTTTAACAGAGAAGTCCATTATCTGCTATTGTGTAATTTCTCCTAAAATACCAAATAACCAAAGAAATTTTTCATTTGCAACGTAACTTAATTCTGGATTTTATTTTTTATTATGGTTGAGGTTGATTTTGATATTTTAAAACTGAATATCAAAGACCAGGTAATTTTGAAGGAAAAACCACACTGAAACTTTTATTCCAGTTGGTAAGCAGCTATCCCCTAGTTTTATTCCAAGTTTTCACATAAAAATGCCAGTCGGGAATAAAACTGACAAATATATTCAATCAAAAATGGAATATTTTTTCCTCTTAAGTTGCAAATGGCTTCATTAAAATAAAAGCACCACCTTAGGGATTGCATAAACCAGAATACTGGTACCTAAATGGTATTTATGACTCAACTAAATGTAAAGTGAATTAAAATTTAAAGGGTTAGAGTCAGGTAGGCCACAGACATTCGTAGAGGAATGTCCATTAAGAAGATAAGAACCTGCTGTCCCCAGCGACAGGAATATGTTGGGTTAGTGGCTAGGCATACCTATGTGGTTAGTGGTACTGTTAATGAAAAACATTGTGATTGATCCCTGAAGGTACTTGTGTGATGTTTACTTCAAGAGAAGAAAACAAAATCTTCATGCAAACATCTATGGATGTGAACATAGGTATATAACATTACAGCACTAGCAAGAACCAGTGGAGGATAAAAAGAAGCACAGTTACTGATGTAAAATACAACCCAAGAACTGCTATTTTACCAGTAGCTTGAAGGATCCACTGCAAACTCTGCTGCTTCCAGATCTTAATAAGAAGTTCCTGTTGCATTTTAAGGAGCTTGTAAGACAAGGAGGGACAAAGAGTTTGTCAAAGTACACATTTAATTTTTGTCATGAAGGATATGGAGTGCTTTTTTGGTTTTGTAAATTATTTACACCCAGGTATGATATACATATGTGTTGCATTGCCTGAATTTTTATCCTTAAGAAGAATTAAATAATTTGCTCAGTTAATTTATTGAACTGAATTCTGGCCTCAGTAGTCAATATTTTACAACACAATCAGCAAATGATTGACAGGAGTTCTTGGAAGATTTGTTTTCTTCCCATCATGTTGGTTTCTTCATAGAACAGCCATTGTTCAAGTTATTTGCACAGTGGGGAGCTAGTCAGGAAATAGTTTCTCATTACTCAAAGTGTTTGTGACCAAACAATGAAATATTCTTAAAGATGTGTGCTTTTAATTTGCAAATGCATTTCTATGAAAACCAAGATTTTCAGTTACAGTTTTTAAAAATCATTGAAAAAATATTCAACCATTTTAAATCGAATGTCATTGCATGACACCTATGTGTGCACTTTTCTAGCCATATTACTATGGTGTTTCTCTCCAGGCATTACCTTGTTTACCTGAAAAACCACTTACATTCTAGATTCAGTTGAAACAATAAGCCCTGATGTTTATTCACCCTGCACCAGCCCCCCTGAATACAGCACACCCTAGAACTTGACAATTACTTGTCTTGAGAAATAAATATCATGTAATTCACTGCCATTTAATAAGACGTGGCAAATTCGCGTAGCAGTTATTTATCTAATTTTATTTACATCCTGTTGCTTCTATCCAGCAGCTACCTATTGTATTGTGTTCCTGGCCCTGTACTTTCTGTTCTCTGCTGCGAATCATCGAATCTTGTGCACACTTGCCTTACACACACTTGCCAATGTGAATTTTGCACAACCATTTGTGTCACCTCTGCCTGTGGCCCTGTGTAACTTAGCATATTCTAATACTATAAAGTTTTAAATCCAAAGGAATGTGAGACAAGATATATCTATTTATTAGAATATTAGCATTTCTAACATGGCATTTTATACAATGTTTTGAACAACATGATACTTATTCCTTTATTTAAACAATGTCTCTGAGTTTTAATGTCTTCTTTCCAATTTGGACTGATTAGCTAAGTAGTTAAGTGGTATCCTTTTGTTACCCATCTACTTTCTGCCATACTTGTATCTTTGATAGGATAGGTGACTAGCGTGAGCTGCTTTTTCAAAGTGCATTATAGCTGTGCACTGTTAGTTTCATTTCCCACCTTATATTTTTTTTAAGTTTTAGAAAATATTTTAGAAAATAAAAGGATTGTTAATAATTTAAAAGATGGCATTTGTAGAGTAAGCTAGTAGATATTTAATTTTAAGGTGATTTTTCTTCTCTGTCTTACTTTTTACCCTTGAGCATTCAAACACAGGATGAAAACTAATCTTTGAGGGTTTGAAAGGATCTCACAGTTGGGCTTAGCAGGTTGAAAGCCTTGTTTAGCAGTACACTTCTAAGTGTTAGTGCTTGTGCTCATACACTTACTGCAATTAAGAAGGAAACAAAACATTTAAAATGGTCCAGGGGATTTTCCAAGCTGGTTTGTCAACTGTATTGCACTAATTCTGAATAGAGGCAAAGCAGGAATCTAGTGACTCCTCCAGCAATCACATTTCTGGAGGAGGGAGATGACCCAGTCACTTGGAGGTGTTGTGGGCCACAAGGAGGTTGGGCTCAGGTGGGATCTGGCCAGTCCCACCATCAGTCTGATAGTTTATGTATGAAGTTTGTTTCTAAACACCCATTTTTTTTTTTTTTTAATCCTGTAAGATACATCCAAGTGGCATTCGTGAGTTTGTAAAGCTGCAAGATGGAGCTTACAACCCAGTTGCTGGTTTCCTGTATTAGTTTCATATCACCTTCTCCTAAAAGGGAATCAGGTCCTGTTTCTACAGGTAAAAACTAAGCTTAATTTGGACTACTTTTGTGGTATTCGCTATTTAATTTTAAGTGCTTTTGCAGGAATTTTGTGGAAAAACAGGAAAAAAAGGAAAACAAGTTCTGGTGGGCAAAGGCAAATGGAAATGGACAGCTAAATAACGCACCTTTTTCAAGGCAGGTGATTCAGAGTGGTAACTGAACACTGTACGTTAAGAGTAAATGAGTATAAGGAAAACCAAAGTGAACCAAAGCCACTTCCTTTCTGAATAAGAGTTCCAAAACACGGTACTTTTTTGACTGTTTTCAGTTGCTTTGTGGAACGATAGCCATAAAACAGTGCTGCAGAGATTTGAATGTAACATGCTATGTAAAAATAGAGTATATGAGAAATATGTCTTTAATCTGAGGCACAAAAATAAAATGAAACTATGGGTGTTCTGAACTGTGCTAATTGCATTTTGCAATTATGGAGATCTGACTCATAAAGTACCAGACTGACACCGTGCAAAATCATACAAAAAAGAAAACAGAACATTTGGATTTAACTTTTTGAAAGGTTAAACTTTCCTAAGAAAGGAAAATCACACATATTCTGGGTCGGGAGAAAATGCAGACTACTTTTAGAGCAGAGAGATCTCAAAACTCAGCTCAAAGGTGGAGCCAAGACAGACAAAGATACAGAGCTTGTGCTTACTATGACAGCTGGTTAAACACTGGTATTCCTTGGTGTATGAAGCGGATGCCAGAATGTGACGGATGGCATAGTAAGGGTACTGGCATACTATATGGAGACACTGAGGAAAATCAGCATTATTAGTTCAAAGTATATTATGGGAGCCTTGTTAGAAAAGTGATCAATTCTGTCAGTTTGAAGGAAGAACACTTTATTAAGCTTAGCTTGAGTAAACTGTGTTAGAAGAAGTTTTAGTATTATAAATGCTTTTAAACAAATTTTTTTAGAAAGCCATTGATAGTAAAATCCAGGACTTGTGTAAAACTCAATTAAAATTTTGAATGGATTAAATCACTTTTAAAGGAGTCTTGTTTGCTGTGAAATAGCAGGATTCATCCAATGCATATGCTGTGAAAGAGCAGGGGCATGAAAAACTCAACAAAGAGATAGAAGTTGTCCTCCTGCAGGTAGAGGTCTTCTGG
>JAOEHX010061141.1:0-12713 GCA_025448015.1 Bolborhynchus lineola
TATGAGGAAGAAATTCTTTACTGTAAGGGTGGTGAGGCACTGGAATAGGTTGCCCAGGGAAGTTGTGAATGCTCCATGTCTGGAAGTGTTCAAGGCTGGATTGGACAAAGCCTTGGGTGATATGGTTTAGTGGGAGGTGTCCCTGCCCATGGGAGGGGGGTTGGAACTAGATGGTTAGGTCCTTTCCAACCCTAACTGTTCTATGATTCTATGATTCTGTGGTGGAATACTGGCACAGGTTGCTCAGAGAGGTGATAGATGCCCCTATTCCTGGAAGTATTCAAGGCCAGGTTGGATGGGGCTTTGAGCAACCTGATCTATTGGAAGGTGTCCCTGCTCATTGTGGGGGGTTGGATTAGGTGAGCTTTAAAGGTCCCTTCCAATCCAAACTATTCTATGATTCTACAATTATTTTAAACTAAAAGAGGTATAACCTTCAAGTATGTTCAGTTAAGAAAATCTCCAGATAATTTTATCTGTATCTCTCAGAGCCCCTCTACAAAACATGTTTAAAACCAGACCATTCTCAGTAGGAGGAAATTTCTGTGAAGTAAAAGAGGCTTTACCAAAACCAGAAGCTCTGATCAGCCTGGAGAAGCATCACTGTGTTTTCAAGCATCTCTTCTGAAGGTGTGAGGGCATTTATGCTGTTTTCCAGTGAGATGCAGGAAGACATGAAATTAAGTTCTGAAAGTGAAAAACAGGCTGGGGAAATGAAATATATGTTTCCAATCTATTTGTAGTGCTACCATCCCACATAGAGAATGACAGGAAGATTCTAGCGTGCAGCAAGTGGAAAGTTAGAGGAAAATACTGGGAGATAAACCTATCAGATGTGGTTACAGTGAACAGTTGCTGATCTCAGTAAAATAGATTGGCTTTCTAATCTTTTTTACACAGGCATCTTGATACATTCTTCTCCAGCACGTGCTACATAAATAACAGCAAAATACAGAAGCAAACACATTTCAAGCTTTCTGTGCTATAAATAAAGAAATTATCTCCCTCATGCCCATTAAAGATCACATGTAAGAGGACCGCTTTTCCTTATTTCTTTGCTTGGGTAAAAGATGTCTAAGTAATCTTAAAAGCCTGTCTGTAAAATTATGCAGGAGGCAGCTGTCTGGGTGTCCCCAAAAGCCTTGCTGATGCCCTAACTAGGGTGGAGAAGGAGCTTGATCACAAGGCAAAGCTTCTAGGCTGACCTGTGAGCCTACACAGCTATCCAAATTGCACTGGGAAAGTGGGAAGTTCCTGTCTTTTCAGCAGAACTAGGAAGGCCTGAAAATATCTTTAACGTGCACCTTTGGCTTCATATTCTCTATTGATTTTAGAGGAAAGTGGACAAGCAAGGCTCTAGGTATGTCAGGTATGAGGCTCCAGGATATGTAGTGAAGCAGGGAGCTTTTTTTGAGTTGTTGTGAATCACCTGTAGATTCTTACTAGCCTACAGCACAGTAATCAGTATATGGTGCTTCCTAATGTTACGGAGAAGGTACATGAATAGGTACAGGAAAGATACAGAAAGGTACAGGATTCCTGGGTTCATTTCCAGCTGACTGTCCTTAACCAGCAGCAAGAGTAAGAGTTAAAGAGGATGAAGTTTTCATCCCCTGAGGATAAGAAAGGGAGTTAAGCAGCCCCCTTTTTATTAAAGCATAACTTTATCAGTAATAAAGTCAATAAAAGAGAGCTTTGTCCCCACTTAGCAGGACAACGTCAAGCAGGTAGATGATGAAAATGATGGCAATGTGAAAATAACCATCAAAGCTGTAAATAAAAAAACAAACCAACCCCAAAACACCTGAAGAAGGGAACTGCACTGTGCCATTTTGTCTTTGTTACATCCTCCACTAAGGCATGCATGCGCTTGTGCTTACATTCACACATGAATCATATCATAAAAATCTGTGTAAAAGTTGCATAACAATTATGTAAGGAAAAAAGGATGCCCTGGAGGGAACAGAAGAATGGTCTCCCTGTGGTGGCACGAGAGGACTTTCTTTGAACAACAAGTTCTCATATCTCAGTAGGGTCCTTTGGAAAAGTTCCTGTGGTGACTGGCTTGTTCCCAGCCTCTGCAGCATGATGGCTATCCAGAAAAGGTAGCAATACAGAGAGAACAGTAGCAAATTATTATTCTTTAACTAGTATTTCATTAGTAAAACAGTCTTGTGTAGCAGTGTGTTAACACCAAATGAAATGAACTGAGCAGATGTACAAAATAATGAAATCAGCTCTGAAACAGATGGGTTTTGTCTATCGGGTCTATCTTTCTGAGTGCTCTTAAGATCATTTTTGCCTGGAAATAGGGCCCAGATGATGCCTTCTTCTCTTCAATGTATATAACTGTTAATCATAACCAGTGTGCAAGAGAAAAACTATCATCCAAGAACTGTGCGTTCTGCTGTAACCACTTAATAATCCCCCTGCATAGCTTACTGCTATAATGCTGACAGCCTTTTGGAGGCAAAATTAGCAAAATGGCTTTTCCTGGATGAGGCTTTGTGAGGTTGTTAACCCTATCAGGGAAATGGTAGAGGCATCAGATTGCTAGAGTGAAATCCTGGTCCTGCTAATGCCAGTAGCAAAACTTCCCATGCTTTCAAAATGAGTAGATGGGTTTCTCCTGTCACTCTCTTCTCAGATCAACCACTCACTCACTGTTTACTAGTGCTTACCTGTATCCAAGTTTTTCCCTCTAAAATATGAATTTGATGCGCACTGCTTAGCAGTGCAGTTTGAGATCTGCAGTGGAAAGGACGCTGAAGTGCTAAGCAAAATTTATTAGAAGGGATAATCTCCTCAGATCATTTGTTAGAGTTGGAAAAAACAAGTAAGTTTCCATACATGCAAGCCTTTCTGAGGCAGAAGTACTGTCAGTTACTCTGGTTTATTTTGCTTTGAGTTATAGAGGCTTTCTTTTGGACATCAGTTTTGGCATCTTCCATGCTGTGGTTGCAGAGCTTTTATGATTGTGATGGCATGAAGACAGAAATGAGGTTGAGGTTTGGAAGAATTAGTAATCTCATGGAGGGATGGTGGAAAATAAAGTAAGAGGTCCAAACTTAACTGGCCATTTGGAAGAGATTACAGTCATGTCACTAATTCTTTACCAAATGTCATTCAGTACATTGGGATACTGAGATCTGTTTAGATTTCCCTGGATTTCTCCTTCTAACTTGTGCGTAATAATGTAACAAATATGGAAATACGATGGCAAATTGCAGAGATTATAAACATGCTTACTACCAGCAAAATGAGTAATTCGGCAAACACTGGGAGATTTTGGTTGGCAAGAGCTGTTGAGTTCTATTAATTTCTTTCTATACCTGCTTTTAGTTCTGTCTCATGATAGACAAGCACCGATCCATGTACTGCAGATACAGGCAACATACCCTGCATGCTGGTTTTGCATCAGTATTTCATATTGTATAGTGAAGTGACCAAAAAATACAATGACAAAAAAACAACTGGAGTGCCCTGGCCATTCCCAGATTTCCTTGCAAGGAGCATGCTTCAGTGTGTGACTTCATTAATAAAATCTCTTTTGCTAGATATCCAGAAGTTATTCCTCTATTAGTTTTACATTCAAAAGCATAATTATGCTGCATTCTAGCAGCTGCAGTTAATCCTAGTTTAGAAAGTGGCTCAGCATCACATGCATGTGAAAAATAGAGGAAGGGGGAAGACAGAGAAAGAAGAAAAAAAGCACATGAATTTTGGGTTCTCTAATACATATTTTAACAGGTATATATATTTTAACAGGTCTTTTGGCATTAGAAAGGGGATTATAATAAATCCTACTGTTTCACTCTTTGAGTTGTGAGTTAGAAATGAAGTCACTTAAGGTGCAGTACACGTTGTTGATGACATGAACTCTTGCCATGCTGTTGTTTGCCCTGAGTGGCGAGTTCTGATACCTGCAGCCCTGTGCCCCCAGAAGGCATTGTGCCTGGGTCAAAATACTATGTGGCGTATGATAAGGGAGCAGAGTTATAACTTGAGCCTTTAAGCACTCAGCTGGTTTTAACCTCTTCCTTAGTTCATTCTAAGGGAAGGAGTGCCATGGCTCTCCAGTTCCCTGGGAGTACACCAGAGGAGCAGAGTCTGTAAGGATGGGGTAGGAAAAGGCCCAAGAGTTTAACACACTTTTGAAAAGTCTAGGAAGAGAAGGCAAAAATAAGGTACATGCCTTTTAAGAAATACAGAGAAGTGAAGGTAAACAGAAGGTAATCTGTGTAACCTGCTCTAGGTGGCCCTGCCTTGTCAGGGGGATTAGGCTAGATGATCTGCAGAGGTCCCTTCCAGCCCTGATGACTCTGTATTTCTGCATCCATGGGATTTGGAGACAAGGGCATCATAATCCGTGGGTAGGAAGCAGGGTCTCCTTACACTGCCCCTCATGCCGGATGTGTCACCCTGTTAAAGGACCTTGTTCAGAGATGGCCTGCATTGTCTCTTGCCTGCCTTGGCAGACGTGTGGCAATTACTGATTTCAGCTTCTTGTGGCTCCCTTTCAAAGAAGGGCTTAGCCTTACAGAGGCAGTGCTGCCCCAAAGTGGAAGGGGCAGCTACGGCCCTCTCATCAGGTTATCCTCACAGAGAGGCAGCCCTCCACAAGCCTCCATGCCTTCACCGCACCAGGTAGTACAGAAATCATAGACTTCATTCTTGCAATAGAGCAATGGTAGTGATGCTGTTTCCTTTTCTTTAGCACGGTTATTTTCCTTCAAGGTTAAAGGAACTTTCTGTTCTAAATAACTGGCTGTAATTTCCTGATCATTTCCCCTTCTCCTTCAAATCTGTTTGTTCATCAACCACTTTCTTGGAATTTCTTCCTTGCCTTTTCAGCTGAACTGCAGGGAAATCTGATTTTAGGGAAAACTTTGCAAAACAATTTACTGAGAAAATAAATGCATAAAATTGTTCCATGGCAGTGGGGACTTCGGTTAGAGATTTTGCCCATCAGCATTCATGACACGTTCAGTCCATTGTTGTTCACCATATGATTAGATTGTGTAAGGAAGAGCGGCAATTTCTGCTGAACTCTTCAGAAATGGGTACTGTTGTCTGTTCCTGGCAAAAAGACATGAACAGATGTTTTGCAAGTCCAGTTCTTTCTCCTTTCTGAGGTTATTCTCAATGCATGCAAATGGGAAAGGACAGGACAGGATAGGAGGACAGATCTATTCAGTTTTCAAATGACATTGCAAATTGAAACTAAGTTGAGCTAGATGACAGCCAGAATGAATAATGTAAAAGTCAAAGGGGAAGGAGCTGCAATGGAAGCAAGCAAGTGGATGCAGATTGCAGAAAAGAAGGCAAGAAGAGGCTTTAAAACTATTGCAGCGTGAGAGAAAACAAAAATGTCCTTGTGAGCTGGAAGCTGGTGTGGTAGGGAAATGAACTTAGAAACTGCAGGTGTCCCCTGAAGAGATGGAGAAACAAGTAATTCAGTCCTTTAGACCCAGGTAATCACTTCAGCTAATCTGATGTATGGAGAGCACTTTGGTTTCCACCGATGCTGGCCTCAAGCAAAAACTCTTGATGAACCCATCTGGCAGCAGAGCCCCTGTGCTTTCCCGGACTGTTCTCTGGAGTGCTCCTGGTGGTAAACGTTTCAAAGGGAGTATACCTGTGATGAAAATATTTATCTGCTCAGAGCAAAACAGAGAAAGCAGCAGTGGTCTGCACAGAAAGAAGATTACACAGTTAATGGCTGTTGATAGAGAATTGCAGGCTTGTTTCATTTTATTTCTTGATTTTTCTTTTTGTTGCTTATTTGATTTTATTGGTCAAAATTTGGCAGAAATTGCTTACTTCTATATGAAATAGGAGTGAAACCACAGGATATGAATTCTGTTTTCACTTTGCAGCCCCTCTGAAGGCAAGCTGAGCTGCTTGGTATCTGTGCTCTGCATGGCAGGGAGGTTCTCCAGCCCCTGAGAACATCCTGGGCCACTTCAGTGAAGAGGCCTCTCCTTACCCACTCCTCAGTGGCTTGTTTTCAAACACCCAGGCACATGCTGTAACTCAGCTTTAATTATTCATTTGAATATCTGTGCTATGTGTTTGCTTGTAATTTTGCCTCAGTGATGCTCATCTTCTTCTATAGCATTCACCTGCATTTCCAGAAACTCCAGTACAGGAAAACGTCTGCAGCATTTCGTGGCACTTCAGCTCTCCTGACATATGTCAATGCAGTCAGCATTTTCTCACAGCTGAACAGCATTGACAGCAGTGGGACTGGCAGATGGGGCAAAAAGAGCTTTGTTACTCTGAACAATGCCCTCTTGCCTTCCTTTTTTGCTTTACCTCACAGGAGCAGTCAGGCATAGGATTAAAAATGTTTCCTTGTTTTTGAAAACCAGTAAGAGCAACGTACTTAAATTGCAGCAAAACCCACTGTGAACTGTGTGCCCAGCTCTGGTGTGAGATGAACTGATCTCTGAAGGATTTAACTAGTTGGCAGTGACAAATTAACTTGGGAAAACTGACAATGTTAAATTAACTGGGAAAACTCCTACAGGAAAAAAAAAGGAAGGAAATACAGCTTTAAGAAAAAGATAATGACCCTGTGGCATTCAGTTAATTATCCAAATTATGCACGTACTTCATGAGCAATGGACCCGGAGTAGTTTCCTCAGGAGTCTCACTTCATAGCAAAAGAAAACCATCATTTTGGAGAAGTCTAAAACCTATTATAACATTTCCAATTCAAGAGGTGCATTTTGCCCACAAAGCCATGTTCATAAGTCTCAGGTTAAAAACTGCTGGATTTATATATTTAATCTAAAAATTGAGTATCTTCAGGGCAAAGGACTCGTTAATGGTAAAAAAGTGGTTTGTTTTATTGAGAAAATGTGAGTCCTTTGGGAAAGGATTAATTTAATATTTCTTTGTTCATGCAGAAATAAACAAATCTTGCCCCACTACAGGTCAGCTAAAGACATTTTCTAGGGCAGCTACAAAGTGGTAACGTCTCTTGATACCATTTCAAGCTCACAGACCTATTGGCATCTCCTGCCTTTGGCTTCTGAGGCTGGTATCAACTCTGGCTTTGCTGGGGAGCTGTCATGCATATTAGGACATCATGCTCTTTTGCTCAGGCAGAAATGCTTTAATAAGCCCAGATGGTTTTCCTTAATTCCCCTTGCTGATGATGTCTCCTATTTTCAAAGTTTTGGATCTTTCTGCTCAGTTGCAGCTCTTCACCATGTGAAATATTAATCACATAATATGAAAAAGAGCTCTTCAAGAGGCCATTCCCTAATAGTGCTAATGTTGCTGGAGCTCAAAGAAACTCCTTTGGGGAGCTTTTATTCTTCTTTAAAAGTAGCAAAGAAAATAGGGAGATGGTAGCGAAATACAGGGATACCCAAGCCCAACACTGTATTATGTTATTATAGTTATTAGACAACTAAAATATGTGAAGTCTTCACTTTTCCTGCTCTAGGGAGGTTTTAAGCCTGAAAAACTGTTAGTTTTTAGTTCTACTCACCTTTACATACCTTCTCATGCTCTACTTCATCTTCAAAACCCTTTATATAATAAGAGCAGGTGAGTCTACTTCATGGACCAACATAGTGTAGACTACCATTTTGTCCTGGGACAGGCTTTACCCAGATCAGGTCTGCTGGAAAGCATTAAATGAAATACCTTCCTTTGAAGATAATCAACTGTTTTCTGTAAAGCCTTCTTGGCTTGGAGGGTGACATTACCAGAAATGGTCCTTGGAGAAGGCCAGAACGATTTACTTTGCTGATGCTGCAGGTGCTATGTGTAAGTGAAAAAAACAACAAGGGAGCTGTAGGTGACTGCAGAGATCTCTCCTGCTTCTGCACACAAATTGTTACTTAGGTCCCTTTGCAAAGTACAGGCAGGAAAGCCAGGCCCCAGAACACTGTGCTGTAAGGCTTGCAGGCAAGCCAGCCATAAAGCTAGGAGCAGAAGCCAAGTTCTATTGCAAATTCTGTATTGCTGTGATATTATATATCCCTAAGTGCATCTCTCTAATGGGCACTTGTAGCCAGAAAGTCAGCTGCCCTTCTCTCGGTGGTATTTGGTGCTTTGAATAATGAGCAATAAGGGTTTTGTTGGTCATTTAAATACCACAATCCAAGCACTTAAACACACTTAGCAGGTTCCAAATCTCCCTGTTTCTGAGCCAAGTGGCATTTTGAAAAGCATTAAGTTAAGTAGCCTCTCACAATAATTTTGCATTCCCTCTTTGAGCTTTCTGTACCAGAGCCCACTTTGAATGTATTGCTGTATTGATTTTGGTATTCTGCCATTCTCAAAGTTCTCTTCTGGATTTTTCCATTGAAGCAGTTGCTCACTCAGATGTGTGTGTTTAGGGGGAATCGGCTCCACATGCTGCACACTTGGAGATGACTTTCCTATTGCTCTTCCTCAAGGATTAGATGGGAATCTAGTGCCTAACCACATGCGTAGAGAAACCAGGCAGCAGTTGTGAGGTCCCCAGTTGTTGAATATTTTAGTTGGTGTTTCACCCCCCAAAAAAATCAGAAGCATTTGTTACTGCATCAAGAGAAAACATGGCAAGTTTTAGCTCCAAAGGCAGTTTTTCCAGGGTGATCTGGGTAGACCAATGTAAAGGACAGCTGACAAAAATCCCAATGCAGTGATTAACGTAATTAAGCACCAGTATCTGAGGATCAGCATAGCCATGGTTACTAGTGCTAGGTGCAGTAATGTGAACAGAAGAGGAACAAGCAGATGCAAGAAATTCCCTGCATTCTGACGGGCTGTTCTGCAGCTCAGCCTTCTCTGGTCTCCAGGTGCACTGGTGAAGAAGCTTTCAGTCGTGTTTGGAAATGAATAGAGGCAGTGGTGTGTGCTCAGTGCCCAGCTTTTACCAGCCCTTTGAGAATGAAAAGCTGAGCTCCTGAGGTTCGTCTCACCTCTGTGACTCCCTGTCTGCCTGACCAAACTTTCAAAACCAGTTTCTAATTGCAGACACTCAGTTGGAGCCATCACGGTCTGATTTTTGAGAAGGTCAGAGTTCCCATAGCTCAAGTCAGAGTCAAGGGGGAAACTTGCAAGGAGGATCTTCAGTCATTACCTGTTGTTTTGAGACCCTCATCTGCATGATGCAATGGAAGGGAATGCCTGGTAATCACAAAGAGATTTTGTATTTTTTAAGCTGCTTTCTGCATTGTGGTATCTGGAATCCAGCTATAGTTTGATATGGAATGATACACAGAATATTTCCCTGGAGTTGTTTACTAAAATGTGGGGTGCACTCTACGGCCCCTGGATATCCAAGTGGAGAATTTAGACAGGTAAGTGGGCATTTACTGTCACAGGTTCCAGGCTGGACCTTAACTTGGGAGCTTCCGAACACAGCTTTGAATTTTCAAGTTAGAGCCAGTACAGCACCTGAATGGATCAGCAACAGGGGTGAGACATAGGTATAGTATAGTCCTGCACAGTGTTATTTCTCATACAGGCTTGTCTATCAGGTGTGCTCCATTTGGCTAATTTAGTCTGGTGCTTTTCACTTCTCTCTCCGTGCTGTTTGGCTTTAGAAGAAAAAAGAGAAGACAGTAACAGGGAGTGCTACAGTTAGTGTATTTGTGTTGCGTGTCTGAACAGCCTGACTGCTGCAGCAGGTCAAGTGACAGTTCCACACAGCACTAACCTCACCGGCTTCTGCCTGCGAGTCCTGCCCCACTCTTTCTGTGGTCCCTCCTACCTTCGTGAGGAGACCTACCTCTGAAAAGACCGGTAATTTTAAACAGAAGAAAGGACAGTTACAGAAGACACTATAGGACAGAATGCTGTTTCACAGTTGTTTTCAGCCAGGTCAGCCACAGCTTATATTCACCACCATATATTCAGCAACAAAATAATGGGTGTCTTGCACTGCCTTTTCTCCTGGGATTTTATCAAAGGGTAAACTAAATAACATTATTGTTAATGAGGTACTCCTGAGTGGCATTTTGTTTGTCTTCTTGTGAAACAATACAAGCTTTAGAACTATGGACAGTCTAGTTTTGTCTAACAGACACATGAGACCTTTGGGGGAAATTGCACTGGAGAGAGACTCACTGCCTCTAGGGACAGGAGGACCAGCCCGTGTTTTAAAAGTGTAACCTCATGCTATACATCCGTAAGGCTGTGTGAGAAGGGTGCTCCCTCAGCCTTCACTGTGCCATTTGCCATGCATTTGGTTAGACATTCTCTAGAGCTCACTCTACTGAAAATCTTTATTATGCAGAATTCTCCCCCAGAAGTTTATCTCCTCATCCGTCAGGTCCTGAATACAGATTGCAGCTCTCTCTACAGTTTCTACAAAGCCTTTTCCATTTTAATAACTTTTGGGTGTCCCAAGAGACTGATAGGCAATGGAAATTATACAGCACTTGTCAAACCTGCTTTCTTTGGAAAACCCAAAATGGAGGCAGAGAGGTAAAAGTTTTCTACTTAACTTGTCTTTTTGTCCACTTGGTACAATTGCTTTGTGTATCAGCTTTAAGAATGCTTAAAATGGGAAAGCTAATTATTAGATACAGAAGAATAATCAATCACACTTAATGGAAAATTATTTTTTCCCTTCTTTTTGTGCTGCATTACTCAGACCATCAATTACTGGGGAAAAAAATCTGTGCCTCATGTAGAAATTTATTATAAGTAGAAATTTCTCATAGAAGAAAAATGGCATAAACCCCCTATTGATTTTTTAAGTAGGAAGCACAGACGAGTTTTCAATGATGGGGTAATGATATTAGCTGTAGACCTCCAGGGAGTTTTCATGAGGTTGCTGGCCTCTAATTAAGAAAATGTTTTCCAGTCACCTCTATTCCAAGAAGCACCTTGCAAATTTCTTGCATGCAAAGAGATCAGGTTCTTGGAGATTCTCAGAATAGATGTGCTATATAGAATGAGGCTATCAAGGTTAGAACAGAAATGTCTGGAATGAAGTATTTCCCCAGGATTTGAAAGAAAAAAAAAATCTATCTGAAAAATAAAAAAAAAAATTTAGTCAAGATGCAAATTTCAGCCATATTTTCTGTACTTTTTTTATTGCTGACACAATTTTTTTGATGCGCAAACCACGATGATACTTGTCTTTGTACGCCTATGAATGCAACACACAAGCAAGGATGGAGATGTGGCACTGCTCTTATCTGTAGGTTTAGTGCAAATATCAAATTCTGCCTGGAACAAAAGGAGGCTGCAGGGCAGCTGAGGATGCTTTGTTCATGTGCCTCTTTTTGTCTTAGTATGGGAATAGCTCCTCCAAGACAGGTTCCTGGATAATGGGAATCAATGGGATCTTTTCTCTTTTGTGGAATGCCAGTAGTTGGTGGTGAAAACTCTGCATGATTTAGCTCTGGAGAGTAGATTAGTCTTTGTTATCTGAAGCACTGGAATTAATCACTGTGGCCTACTTTTAGTTTAGGGTATTCTTTAGACAGCTAATGAACCAAAATCAAGAAGGTTTAATGGAGCTCTTACCTCCCTGAGTGTTGCATGAAAGAAGAGGGCAGAATTTACCCTGTTCCATTGAGAGAACTTTGCTGATCTGGCACTTAGAACAAAAGCCATTAATTGTCTTAAATGACTCCAGATAATGATGTTTAGTAATTGGCTTTTGTTTTAATACAGCTTTGAAAGACTAAACCCCATAAATCTGTGTAATGCCTCAGAATAAGCAACAGTTAAGATGCAGGTTTGACTTCACAAATAGTGCCTGTTCAAACTGGATAAAGCTGTATCAGTTCAGTTACATGAACGAGCTCCAACATAGTTGATGTTAAGAATAATTTTAAAATACAGATTTGTTTTGAGGTCCACAGTGGAAGCAAGGTAATTTTGTTGCAGTGCGTGGGTACAGTTTTGCAATTAAATACGTTATTGATTTTCAGTATAACCCAATTGTGTGCCTCAAATTGGACACTTAAAGGTCTTAGAATACCTGATAAAGTGTGCAACAGCTGTACTCTTTAAGTATAAAACCAGTATGCTCCTGCTTTCTGTTATAAGTGTGTATTTGATAGAAGGTAGATGCCTGTGCGCAGTGATACTCTGCAGTCACATGTGAGACCGCCAGGGAATGCATCTTTATTTGACTGTAGCATCATGTCAGAATTTCTCCTTCTTTTTTGTTGGGGAAATTGCTGATTCACACACATGCTGATGCGTGTGTTATTAGAAAAGAAAGCCACAAGCTAACTAGGAAAGTGCTTTTTGCAGTAACTGGGCTGTCTCTGCCTACAAACACACCTTGAAGCATTGCAGAGTGAAGGAAATGCCTCATCACAAGGTTGAGAGCACTTCTTCATCCAGTACGGTACAAGTGGAAATAAAGACAAGGACTCATGTTTCTTGAAACTTTAAAATCTTCAGGGGAGTTGTGCAACAACAGCGTTTCAAATGAAGTTGCAAGCAGCCTGATTTTAGAAGTGAGATTGACAGTGTTGCAAGACAATTTGGCGAAGTACCAAACAACAACTTGATTTTACACATCTGCAGCTCTGAGAATCCAAATACTAGTATCTCAGTATCTCATTGCTCATCCTTCATGTCTCACTCTTACTTGGCCCAGTTCCTCCCTTCCACCTGTACATATTAATACCAGGAGTCTGCTTTTAGCATTAGGACACTGTGGTGATCATAAAGAAATGTACAGTAGTTAGTCCCTGACAGTTAAAGGCTCTAAGGTCCCAGGAAATGGTTTCTCC
>JAOEHX010061145.1:3709-18469 GCA_025448015.1 Bolborhynchus lineola
GTGTGGAGAAGTAGGAATTTCACTGGTCAGTCATTGCTCATTTTTTTCCTCTCCATGACATCAGTACACCATCATATAAATGGCATAGCTCTCTTTGGCTCTGTCATATAGCTCCCGGTTGCCCTTGATGTAGATGAGTAATTAGCTACATAAATGGTTATTTCAGAGATTATGCTTTTCTTTCCGAGCAGCGTGTTGTCTTGGTTGTGCTTGTTGGCTTGGGGAAGCTGAATTTCTGCTACATGTTTATATAAGAGGGGTCACTGCAGTAAGTAGAGAGAGCTCGTGGGAACTAGCAGAGGCCCTCTTCTGGACTTTGCTCCCACCAAATTAAAGAAAACACAGTGCATGTGCATTTTCCCTGCAACAGTTCTGAACTATGATGGACTGTTTTAACAAGGAAAAAATAAGTGGAGGTCAACTGTACTCGCCTGTGTAAGAAAACTGCTTTTGAGTTCTTCCTTAGTATGCGGCACTGGGTTTGTAACTCCCTGGATTTCACATCTTAGAATACAGCAGTGTTTGATTTGATTCTACTGTTAATTTTTGCTGCAGTGAACATAGTATAGTTCTAGCCCTAGTATACAGCAGATGTCTTGTTTTAATAATTGTTGTTTAAGTATTCATTTAGGTCCAGTCTAAAATAAGAAAGAAACTCAAAATACTTATTGTGACAAACACTCCAACACTGATGTTGTAGTTGCTAATGATTGTGATGATTTACCTTGCAACTTTTTTGAGATGCCCCTGTTTAACAGTCTGCTTGGAAAATAGGGAATTTTTATTGCTTTTTAGAGCAATACCTCTCTTTCTCTTTGAGCTGCCTTTTTCTTCCCGAGTCTCTTGGTCTTTTCTCATGCAGTACCCATAAAAATGGCAAGGTATTAAATAAGATTTTTTAGTTAATATATGGGGGGTTGGAACTAGATGATCCTAAGGTTCTTTCCAACCCTAACTGTTCTATGATTCTAAGTAATTGTTGTTTAACACTGTATCTAATGAGCTGTACTTAAATATAGGAAATAGTGGTTTTAATAGTCAATTTTGTAAATATTTTATTTCCTTGGTATTCTGTATTCACAGTTCAATGTCTAATGATTGTGATGATTAAACCTTTATTATGTTTTTACAAATAGATGGGAGCAGGCTTATTACTGAGTATGAGAATTAGCTTGTTGATGACAAGTATTGCAGTGTTCTAATAATGTTTTATTAGCAGTCAGTTGTAAAAGGTTAGAAACAAAGCATGTGAATTCTGAAAAGAGAAGTTGTATAAATGAAATATGTGCGTAAGAGAACTGTCTATTAAACTGAGAACAGATGCCTGCTTTTAAAATTGTAAAAGCCATGAAGGTACTGGAATAGATCTATAAGAGAATTACATAGGGTAATGTGGTCTTGGTACGTCTAGTTAGACCTTGAAAAATAATGAACACTTGCATAGACAATGGTTATTCTTTATTCCTTCTGAGAGTAACTGGAAGTTATGCTGTATGTAATTCATGCTATAAGGTAGGTTTTTTTTAACGGATGTTTACTGTATTGCCTAATTTAAAATAAGTTAATCTCAGCCCTTTATTGTAAACTGTGCTTGAAAGCGTGACATAGAGATTCAGCATTTTTATTCCCATTTTCTGTTCCAGTTGTTACTCTGTATGCTACTCTGGGAGGCCCAGCAATAGTACATGGGCTGAATGAAACAGAGGTGACCACCATCATTACTAGTAAAGAATTGATGCAAACAAAGCTGAAGGTCAGAAGACTATTGTCTCTCTCTTTCCAGTGTATCTGATCATTATTGTTAAAAGACCTGGTTCCATTGTACAAAATGATGATGTATTGCCTTTCTGTAGGGGAGATACTTCTTTCAGAATAATATTTATGTGTCTGTCTTCATGTACAAAAAAAATGATAACCTTCAGATAGCTGCTGTTTTCCTGGAATAGCACCTTTACAAGAAGCTGCTATGGTTTCTGCATGGATTTTAGTCCCTATAAATTTAACAGTTGAGGCAAGTGGGAAGAACAGAAAAATGTGTAAACTACATATGAATAGCTAAATGTGATCATCTGCCTGATTTATTGTTGGGTGTTTTCCCAGCAGAGGATGGCTCTTAAATCTTAAGATGTGTACTTGAAGAGTTAGAGCTGTTTTCCAGTGTGGGAAAGAGCTTATTAAACATTTTAACAGTCAAAAAAACTTTTTTGACTTACCCAGATTGAATACACAAGTGGATCAATTTATCTGCATGTATTTTATTATCATGTGTTTTGGGGGAACTAGACCTTTCACGTAAGGGAGTTGTTTTAATGAAAAAACATGTGCTGTTGCTGCACTTCGAATAAGACTTTCCCAAACCTTTTTTAAGTTACATTTATTTCAACTCACATTAAGAGAATAAATTTCTTCTGCTTGAGAAGATAATCATCTCCTCTTCCTCTAGGACATTGCAAATGTTTCAGAACTCATACTTTGCTTGAAATGCTTAACTAGTGCCTAATAATTTTCTGTATTTTTGCTAGCTGTTGCTAATTTTAAATAGCATTGTAATCAAGGAGCATCAAAAGAATTATTGTGAGCTCAGTGTCACCAGTTTCTCTGTGTTCTATGAGAGTGGAAAGTCAATTATCTCTACAAATCATTGCAGTCTTATTTGTGGGCTTTTCTTGAAATAAGAACGAGATCAGTAAATGGTTGGAAAAGTTTTTGGACTTGTAAGTGGAAAGTTCAATCAGTCCTGCATATCTAAATGTGGAAAGTTTTAAGCTTTGCAGCCATTTGAGCTAGACAAAGCTTAGACAAGTTCAACCTCTGATAGTCCAAATCCTCAGCTAATTTATATATCAATGTTGTTTTTTTAACCTATACACTAATGTAGTGGGTTTTTTTGTGGTTTGTTTTAGTTTTTTTCCCTTCCTGTTACCATAAGTCTCATGTATGATTTCTGAACACATGTTCATTTCCACAGGAAATTGTTTCTCAAGTTCCACTGCTGCGACATATCATTACAGTGGATGGCAAACCAACAACATGGTCAGAGTTTCCCAAGGGTGTCATTGTTCATACTATGGCTTCTGTGCAAGCTATGGGGGCCAAGGCAGATACTGGTAGGTTCTCTTCTGTTTGGAGCATCTCATTTGTTGTCCTACTTTGACCCTGTTGAGTAAACGTGGATAAACTGCAGATCTCAAAAAGCGCTGCAGTGATTAACCTTTTATCATCTACCTTTTTTTTTTTTAAAATGAAATCTTTGAGGTTTTTTGTTTGTTTGACATTGGATTTCGGGGTGTATGGGGGAGGTTTGTTTGTTTTTCCACGATGGAGGATAAGCATTTAGGCCAGGATAGAAACTTAGGAAGCATTCTTATGATCAGACATATTAAAATCAGGTTATTTAGAGCACATGGAGAATACAATTGTGCATTTTAAAGTGAAACACATCAGTAATTCTCTACCGTTTAGTTTTGTCAAATTCCCAAATAAGAAAATGTAAAATAGCCATTTGAATCTGATAGAACTTGGTCCCTTTTATTGCATTCCTGGAAGTATCAATTTACTATGTACATTTCTGGAAATCTATTTCCAATCTACATAACACTTAAAATTCAGAATTTCGGGAGGTTTTGGTATGTTTGTTTGGGTTTGTTTTATTTTTTTTAACTGTTACAACAAACTGGTATTCTTGGCTCTGAAACCTGATAAACCTAGCATTGTAAGATTTCATTATATTCAGTAGTTGCTTTCTTCTGCTCTTACTCTTCATGTTTTCACAATCTTTTAACCACTGAAGGCACATGGACGTTGGATTGAATTTTGGTTTGGGAGTAGTGTGGGTGGGTAATACTTCTGATATTTGGAGGAATGGCAATTTTTGCTTACAACATCATGACATCCCAGCTTCTTTAAAAGATGGTTTTTCCTTTTTTACCAATTTTGTGTGCTCTCAAAACTGTTTCAGACAACACCAATATAAAAAAATTACAGGTGTATAGTTCATTAGTTCCTTGAGATTTGTTAATCTCTGTGCTGTGTAAAAAGGTCTAATCCCTCATTCTTTGGTCTTATAAATAACATATACAATGCACTATAAAAACATTATCTTGGTCAAATTAACCATACATAAGTTTTGGAATGCTGCAATAATACTTTTTTATGGTCAAGCATGTTCAATTAATATTAAATATATGAGCTGCTGCTTCTGTCTTTATTTTCCTCTGTGGTGTTAATCTTCCAGGATGGACAGGGTTCAGGGAGTGGAAAATTAAATGTTTTCACTCTTCTCATTCAGTATGTATGGCGTGCTACGTGTATCGCTCATTGCAGTTCAAGAAAACAATGTTCACCTGTTGTGATATTAAAGAAGAAAATGTGCCTGCTTGTTGCTTACCACGTAAACTTTCTGCTCTTTTAGGCTTCCCAATCCACTAGTAAGCGTGGCAGAGAGGTTAGCTTTACTTCTCAACTGCATTCCAGCATTATCTGCAGCATCTTACTGGTCTTCCTACAAAATTCTGAGAAAGAAAATAAAGTAATTTACTTACTGCAAAGAACCATCAAGCATATCTTGCTTTGAAAATTCTGTCATTGTTATTCCATCTTTATTCTTACTCTTTTCTTAATTCACCCGATCAAAATAACAGGTTGGATGGGGCTTTGAGCAACCTGGTCTAGTGGAAGGGGAATGTCAAAGGGGCACTGGAACTAGGTGATCTTAATGTCCCTTACAACCTGAACCATTCTGTGATTATGCAGTTTTTCCTCTGAATAAGCACATTTGGTTCTGTGTTTTCTTGCCCTCAGAGCAAGCAGTTTAAAAACACTTCAATCCTATTAAAGCTGTTGAACCTACTTTAAATATTTATAGAAATTGGACCTCATGTTGGCTCAGCGGTGTCTTGCTTCAGGTGTTGTAAATGAGGCAGCATGTTGTTCCCCTGCCAGGGAACACAGGAGGAACTAGCTTTTTATATGGGGATTAATACTGTGTCAGTGTGGAGCCAGTGCAGCCTATCTTCCTGAGGATGTTAAAGCTCAGTGGCATTTTGGAGATGCCATAGCTTCTCTTTTTTTTCTCTTCTGTGCAGGAATATGGGAAGCATGATAGAAAAAGTGTTGTTGTGGTAGAGTAGGACAATGACTCAAAGCATTGCTCAGCTAATACAAAGAAGTTCCTGCTTTTTGTGAAGGCACTTACGCTTGACCACAGTCTTTAACTGAAAGCAAAATGTGGTAACAGTAGTCATGTAGTACTATATTGCAGTGGCTGCTGAAATCAGTTAGTATACCAGACCTCCCAGTCTGGTGGGCTCTCCTCACATTATATGTTTCTCTCTTCTAATACAAATTACAGGAAACAAACAGCAGGCCAGGCCTGTGCCCTCAGATATTGCAGTGATCATGTACACAAGTGGATCCACAGGAGTTCCCAAAGGAGTTATGATCTCCCATTGCAACATAATTGCTGGGATAACAGGAATGGCTGAGAGGATTCCAAATCTGGGGTATGTACCAATGATTGCTTACCAGCAAATAAACTAGATATAGTTGCATATTCTTTTAGATTAATCACTCTTTGAAAGATCAACTATCTTATATTACTTTGTCTGAGGCACATCATACTCTGCACTGACCTCTGAGCTTCTTCCAGTACTGCATTAAATGACATTCCTACTTCATGTGCTGTTTGCTCTCTCATCTTCTGTATGTGAGCAAGACTGGGACACTCAAGTCTGTGAGGCTGCCTTCCATTAGAGTGTTTGAAAGCTTCCCTAAGCAGTACTTCCTTTGGTTAATGTTAAATTCTGTGGTTTGTTTCTTTTTGCTGCAGTTTTTAATCTTGCACAGAGTTGCCTTTGCAGCCATAGCAACGGTTAGTTGTCTTGGGATGAGTAAACACCACACTTTGTTCATGCCGTAAGCCTACAGTATATAGTATGCAACTTTTTAAACAAAACCCGTATTTGAAATGTATTTTCAAGGCAGTTTTCCATTTTCTTTTGTTCTGCAGTAAGCTCCGTGTACATTTAGCTTAATGACTTACCTGATGACTCTTATGGTGCAGAATAAACCTATTTTTTAAAAATCTTTTTACAGGGAAAAAGATATCTATATTGGCTATTTGCCTCTTGCCCACGTTCTGGAGCTGAGTGCTGAACTTGTGTGTCTGTCTCATGGATGCCGCATTGGTTACTCTTCACCTCAAACACTAGCTGACCAGGTAGGTATGTTATAGACTTAAGCACTTGCAGTAAAAAAGCCCAAACCAAAACATAAATAATTACTGGTCAGATCTTTGTAATATTTCTTAAAAAATATTGCAAGTCTTTTCTGCAGTTCATGAAACAGGGTATCGGTGGTTGTGACTGGGACTCTGGGCTAGTTTTAATCCTTAAAAGATAATTTAAATGAAAGTGATTATTTGAAAGATGTGCTATGTCATTTTGCTTGTCTTGTTAAAAATCTTGAATGTGTCTGCTAGTAAATATGTTCTTTGCTTTAGTCATCTAAAATAAAGAAAGGAAGCAAAGGTGATGTTACTACGCTTAAGCCAACCCTAATGGCAGCTGTCCCGGTAAGTAACTGAAGGATAAATATTTATAAATATATTTTTAATGCTTTTTTAAAAAATAATCCAAATTTTTAACAACAAAATCAATGCAGTGATCATTTAAATAAAAAAGTTAGAACTTTCTGATGTTAAGCTGGCTTATAATGATATTTTTTGTATTTATGTTGGAGATAAACATCATGTAAATTTCAACATTTTTCAAAGTTTAAGTAGGTATGGGTATTTTAACTTTTAAGTAATCATCTGTTGTTCATTATGCAAATAAAGATTATGTTCAAGTGAGTAGAATAAAGACAGTTGACTGCAGGCACCTTGGGATTAACTAGTGCTCCTGCTCAGATGCTTGATTTCCTGGTTTCTGTCCTGAAGATGAAACAACTTTAGAGTGGGTTGTCATCTGAAATGTACTGGAATTTCATGTTTCCTTTTTGTACTGAATTTAGGATTTCTGTTTCTCTGAGTTAAAGATACTCTTTTTGTGTAACTAGGAAATTATGGATCGGATCTACAAAAATGTCATGAATAAAGTGAATGAAATGACTACTTTCCAGCGGAATCTGTTTGTATTGGCCTACAACTACAAAATGGAGCAGATTTCCAAAGGTTACACAACCCCGCTCTGTGATAGGTAAGTTTACTTTTCTTTTTCAATGACACCAGAAAAAATGCTCATCAGAGTCCTACCGTATGAGCATTACCTGATTTTTTTAATTTGTTTTACTGTTGACACTTTGAACATGAACAAGTGTGTAATAAAATGTAACTTCAGTAGTTTGCGTGATGCTTTAAGACATTTATTGATACAACTTAAATGGGTGTTGTTTAACTTGAAACTGATAGCATATATTGATTGCATTGGCTTCATCAGAAGTTTAATAATGGATTTATACACAATTCCTGGGTAAGATGGGAAGTCTGTTTATATGTATAACTGTAGATTTCACACATTTTCACACAAGTGAATGGTAAAGTATTTGAAGTTGGAAGGAGCCCGTAAGGATCATAGAGTCCAGCTCCCAGCTTCAGTGAGACTAAAGCATAATGTAATTGCAAAATTTATACAGCTTTTAAAATTATTTTTGAGGAGAAAAAAAATAGAATTTTACTGTCTTAAGGAATCTGCAGTCTGTAAACATCTAAACCATCTTCAAATTATAATGTGGAAACAAGATTATAAATCCTGTGTTCTTGAAAACTTAAATGTGCTCCTTCGGAGTTTGTCTTGAATACCATAAAAGTGTATTTGAAGATGGTGCAAACTTTCAGTTCAGATGCAAAATTAAGTACTCTCTTGTTTTGTTTTAAAGCAACAAATACACATTCTTAATCTTTGCATTTTAGCCTTATTTTCCGGAAAGTACGAATGCTGCTGGGTGGCAAAATTCGCATCCTGCTTTGTGGAGGAGCTCCGCTCTCTGCAGCAACTCAGCGGTTTATGAACATCTGTTTCTGTTGCCCTGTAGGACAGGGGTATGGGCTAACTGAATCATCTGGAGCTGGAACAATCATGGAAGGTTGGTGTCAGCGCATCCCACTGAGTGCTGTGATCCATGCTGGGCGCTCTGTGTGTTCATCTTTGACAGTCTATTCATTTGGAGTATGCCACCAAATTTTAATTGGGGAATCCTGGGAATTACCTATAATCATGAATACATAAAGTAGTAGCAGTACTAATTTTGATACATTGTGCTAAAGCTGGTGACTTGTATATAAAAAAAAATTCTCATTTTTAATAGAGAAACCCATAATAATGTGAATGGGATCTTGGCGTTATTGCACTTAGCAGTTGAACTGAATAAATAATTTTGAGACTTTAGGAAAATAAAAAATTGAATGCAAAAGCCTGCACCAGACTTTTAACTTCATATCAAAGGACTTAATGGTGTCTGTAACATGGAACTGTGATATAAGTGATGTGGTCTGCAGTGGTACTTTTTCAGTGACTTGCCTAGATGCAAAAGTGTTCGGGAATAAGACTTCATGAAGGTGAATCCAAATACAGTATCCTGAATTGGTATGAAATACTGCTACTTATCTTAGTCCAGCAAAAACTATTTAAAGTTGTTGTGCCACTTCTGAAGTGTGATCCACATGGATAACTTACTGTGGAAGCTGTTGATATGACTGGAGGTATCTGTAAATACAGCAATCTGTTCTCTTTGTGAGATAAGGATTTTAGCTGCATGATTTTGATAGATCCATTGGTTTTCTTGGATGTTCTGTTCTATGAATTAATGTTCAGAAATAAATAATAGTTAATTTTCATTAAATAAGACTCATGACAACAAAGACTTCTTTTGGTTTTTCCTACTCTTGGCTTTTTTTCCTGAAAAATGTTTGTTGTTTTTTTGTTTTTTGTTTTTTTTTTTTTTTTTAAATTTTAGTTTGGGACTACACTACAGGGAGAGTGGGAGCGCCTTTGGTCTGTTGTGAAATCAAGTTAATGAACTGGGAAGAAGGTGAGAATTCCTGTATGTAATTTAATTATAGTCTGCTTGTAAGAACTTAATATGGCTGGTTTTCTATTGGGCTTTGCCCAGTAGTAGTAATCGGAAGTCTGTTTCTTGGCTTGTTAATTTTTAAAGGCTACTTTTTATCTATGAAAATTTGAACTTGAGAGAGAAAAAGATAAATTCCTCAGTGGTTTTAAAATTTAAAATATCTAGCCAGAACAATCAATGTGAATGGCCTTTTGCCTAGGTTGTATTATGACTCTAGCTATACTGTATCTTGTATGCACTGTAATTGTATACACATATTGTGGAAATGGATACAGCATTGTACCTCTTTCTGATCTAGATTAGTGTTCTTGCAGGACAAGGTGCAGGTTGTGTATGTTGTGTCTTAGAGGTGCTGGATACAGGAGACTTCAACTGAAGTGCATGCATGGTACCTTCTGTTGCCAAGCCTTCATTATATTTTTGTTAATAAATTCATTTAAAATTTGTATATGGAATGGAAGCTTAAAGGATGCTATACAAAATATATTAATGAAGTTTGAAATGCAATTACGTGATTTCCTTTCTCTGGAGGCTTTTATGTATTGCAGAGTAGAAATACTTAATGCTTAAAGGTGGTTGGGGCTAATGTGAAACCTTGTATTTTGTTTTTTTAGTTTCCTAAAATATGAGGTGAAATCTCTTTTTTGAGATTTCTATTTGTGGGTTGTTTGTTCATTTTCGTTTTTTAATCTTACTTAAGCTTGTATAAAACTTGCAGAGCATGGCAGAAAGGTTCATAGAATTGAAACTGAACTAGAGGCAAGTGAACTTTTGAGGCAGGTGGTATCTTTGTGTAAGGACATAGTAAGGTGTTTAGTTCTATATTTAAATTGTAAAAATAATAGGAATCTTTGCTTTGGAATATATTTCAGTTCTTGTTAATTTAACCTGTCCTTTTAGGCGGATATTACAACACTGATAAACCATATCCTAGAGGTGAGATTCTTATTGGAGGGCCAAATGTGACTGTGGGCTACTACAAAAATGAAGTACGAACCAAAAAAGATTTCTCTGTTGATGAGAATGGGCAGAGATGGCTCCATACTGGTGACATTGGAGAGTTTCAACAAGATGGATGTCTAAAAATTATTGGTGAGTTAATAAATTCAGGTGAACATATTTCTGATTCTGCTAAATATTGTAATGAACTCCCCAATGTCTCCGTATCTTTGCATGCAGTCTAAAGCCCTAGCATGTATCCCAGGGAAATTCTGATATGTTAATGTGAATTTGATTGTGTGTTTTAAAAGCTGATTTTTGGAACAGTTGCTTTCTTTTAAAGCAGTCTTAACATTGACTCCCCTCAGTGAAGCTAGATACTAATTAGAGACTTAAATATAGGCTAATGGAGCTAGATGAGCTGCCTTAAATTTTTATGATTTTGTAACTGGAATTTGATTCATTGAAAGGACTCTTTTGATGATTACATGCTCAGTAATTAAGTAAGCTTTTTTCTAGTCTTGCCATTCTTCGTAATATCTAGGAGAAAAATATAGTGAAGTGAAGGTGTTATACATAAGGTTATAATAGGCTCGTAATCCTTTGATACCTATAGGCACAAAAAATGGTGCCGTATAAACTGCCAGATGCATCTCTTGAAGATAGCTGATGATTCAGGATGTTCTTTAGTCCTGAAAACTAAGCATATTTGGTTTATTGTATCAGAAATATCTCAGATCCCACTGCAGCTGTCTTGCACTGATCTGACCGTTCAGCTTCAAAACTACCTTGCCTGGTTCCACAAAGCAGCATCAAAATGCATAGTAAAGGAGAGGTACTCCTAGTTTCCCTCGCAGCTAGGTGGGTAAGGCCCCTACCCACCTTATCCTAATGACCTTTCCTGTCTTTGGGCTATGTACAGAAGGATCAAGTAATTTGGCTTATGTTTCAGTTCCTATTGTGTTTCAAGTTACAGGTGACAGTTGCTCTTTAAATACAGATTTAGCCTGGTAATAAGTAGCAAAATGTCACCGAATAGATCATCTCTTGCCTTAAGCATCTGGACCAGACAGCACAAAGTGTGTTTTCAGACAAAAACTGGCTTGTGAATAGTCCTAGTAGTCTTCCATTCACAAGACAGTGCTGTCATGCAGGAAATGCCTTTTCTAAAGGCACAAAATGCATTAAATTGAAGCATGTCTCATTATTATGTGAGGGAGAGACTGATAAAATGCAAAGCATAAACTACTGTTAAATGTTTCTGATACATTCACAAAATGTGAGTCACCTTTTGGCTTTTATACATACATTTTAGAAAAGTATAAAATCAATGTCTGAAATCTTCAAAAATTAATTAATTTTTGATTCCTGTTTTTCTTCAATAGATCGTAAAAAAGATCTTGTAAAACTCCAGGCAGGAGAATATGTTTCTCTTGGCAAAGTAGAAGCAGCTCTAAAGAGTCTTCCACTGGTAGATAATATTTGTGCATATGCAAGCAGGTAAGAGGCAGCTGATATTTTATCATTGCTGTATTCTTTGTCCTACTGAAGCCTTAAGCAAAATTTTTTTCCACTCAATGTGTGGAATTTTTTAAAGCAGTTGAAAAATTATTTTACTTATACAGTGGAATAGTTTTATCAAAACTAAAACATCTGATATGTATGTCTTCATTTTTTCTTTCCCATTTTCTTCTTCATTCATTGGAAAATGCTAAAAATTAGTATCTTTTTCCTTTTTCCCAGTTTGAAAAGCAGTTAAGCTCTGACTGCATTCATAATAGATACCACTCAAGCATTTTGGAGATGGTTACCTACAGGGGACCTAGGACACCTTGTTCTTTGCTGTATTTAGCTGTGATGTGTTCTTCAGAGGAAGAGAGGGGAGAAACACCAACAGCTCATAAGCTGGCTTGTGCATTAGAAGTGTTTTCCTTTAACACCAGCAGAAGCTTTGCAGCTTGAGAGAAAACAGTCTGTAAATACTTTGCAAACACACATTTAATAAATTATATGAAATGTCCTTTCTACTTACTTTCTACATGTACTAATGAACTAGACATACATGGGCACAGAGATGTCAAAAGTTTCTATTTCTAGACTTCCCTTTGTGTGCATCATATAAACTTAAATGTATAAATATACTTCAGGTGGTCTTCATTTCCTGTTGGCATTTAAATGTTTGGAAAGTAATTTTTGAACTTACGAATGATCAGAAACAGTCTGATTTCCAGTATGGCCAAAAAAAGCCCTACTTGATAACTTTGAAAGAGGCCAGGGGAAGCATACCAGAGAATTGCTCACTAGTAATAAATAGAAAATTAACTTTTGGTTTGTTCACCTGGTTCTGTGGTATTTTTTGAGTTAACTAATGGTAGTCATCCTGGAACTTCATCCTGTAACTTCAGTTTTGATAGTTGTGGTTCAATAGCCTAACGTGCATTGGGCACACAACTGCTGAGGAAAGTTCTGTTATATTAAGCTTTATTTGTGGTTTTGACCCGCTAGGTCAGTCTCATGTTTGCTTGCTTTGACTGCCTGAGGTCATATGCCTCTTCTGAGCAACCTCTGTAGTCTGTGGAGAAGGAAGTTCCAACAGGTGGTGATTTCTGCTGGTCTAGGATTGAAATTCAGTATTGAAACTGTATTATCAGATTTTGTGCTATTTTTGTCAGGCCAGCCTAACATTGGAGGCTAAAATGGACTTGTCAGACAGGCACTTGTCTCTGACAGTCTGTGTCTTGTCTATTACCTAAAAATAGGAAAACTTATGAGCAATCTTCAAAGGTAATTTAGTGAGTACAAGTATATTCCAGATTGTTTTTTCTAATGCTGCTGTATTCTTAATGCTTTCATGGGTGTACTTTGGCATAACCAGCCATGTACTACAGATTCTCTGAATGATTGTCCATATGCACATTTCATTGTGGGTATATACTCACCTCAGCAAGTGTGAGCTTGGAGGCTTTTTATTAGCAGTGCCTGTGACTTCTCTTATATCCCGTCTCTCCTTATACTTTTGCCTAAGTGGCAATCTTGTATGCAGGAGGAGTCCATTTGTAGCTATTCTATCTCCCACATGCAAAAGGACAAGGAGGACAGACTTCTAGGAATGGATTATATCTGTGATTTGACCTTAGATCTTTGGGTGCAAAGCTCCTCTGAATACGGTAGTAGGGAATCAGATGTGTTTGCATGATACTGCTGCTTCAAAAGTTGTATTAATTGACCACTTCAGTCAAAATACTCAGTGAGATAAGGAATAAAATGCTTGCTGAAAGGAATCATGATTAGAGCTCCTTCAGAGGAGGCTCCTACTGCTTTATCAGCACTTCGCCTAACCAAGATGTGTTCAGTAGGTCTCAAGTGTAGTGTCAAGAAAACAAGCAGTTACCAGAGGAATGAGCAAACATGGCAAAAAACCCGAAGGAGTTCTCAACATGAAACTCAAGGAGAGCTGATAAGGACCAGACTTTACAGAATGGAGATGGTGGTATCGACATGTAATGTCATTGAGAATGTCTCTTAATATAGGTCTGAGGGCTGTACTCTGGTAGGAGTACACATAGGAGGGGAGTGAGGATGCCTGGTGTAGGACAGATGTTTTGACAAAATCTCTTTATCATGGAGGAGATGACTGAGGAGGGTCCTGAGGACCAAATTCTGAGAACTTCTTCCTTTGTGCTGTTATGACCCTCTAAGACTGAAGATGCAGGCAAATTCAAAAGATCTGCAGAAGGAACAGTAATGGAGAGGGAAGTAGCTGCTCCAGAGAGATGATGTGGTCTTCAGGATATTTCTCAAGACAAACAGTACTTTAGCATTTGAAACTGCAACAAGTGAGGATGTAACTTAGAAGTACAGAATGAAAAGCTACACATTCCAGGAGCTGTGAGTGCCAAGGTGCTCTTTCCGGGAAAAGGCATAGTTGGATAAAACAGTTTGTCCAGAGGACGTATGCTTTTACTCAGGAGGCTGAATTTTAGATGAACGAAGAGTTTGAGGCTAATCCTCAAATAGATTACTTTTATATGCTGTTTATCACTGGAGACACTGGTGATATTACTGGACATGATCTTAAGCACGTCGAAAGACTAGGGGTACCAGTGATGAAAGTGCCAGTCCTTTGTGTTCTGGATGCCTTCATGCATAATACATGCATTACAGACCCTAGACAAAGTTACAAGGTTCAGTACAGAATGAACCTCATGGGTGGAGGGGAGGGAAGTGCGTGTGGGCAGAATCAGAAGCAGAGACAAGGTGAGATACATGCAGTGATACTGAGGCTAGTCTGAAGTCTTTCTGTAAGTACATTCTTAGTGAAAAATGGGTATGGTTCTGAGTCAGCCACCAGGCAAAGCCTGTCAACGATGCTAGGACGATGCTAGCCCTCGATGGTGCTAGGGAAGCCTGTGTTTGTAATGGACTTCATGAAATCTTCACAGCTGCTGTCAGATCATCATTACAACTCATACCAGTAACAAAGGAGAAAATTGCAGTGTGCAGTAACCAAAAGGGTATTTCATAGTATTTTAAAATTGTCTAAGAGACCTTAAAGGATAAGCTGAAGTACTCCTCATACTGGGTTTAAAGTTCTGTAATGATCTGTCTGCTGAAAGAAAGCTAAAAAGTTTTAATAAACCTGTAGATTGTTAAGGAACATGAGCCTGCAGTGTGCGCTTGCAGTCCAGAAAGCCAACCGTATCCTGGGCTGCATCAAAAGGAGCGTGACCAGCAGGTCGAGGGAGGTGATCC